>JAFIRS010004940.1:0-70171 GCA_018342105.1 Gonioctena quinquepunctata
GGTTCGCCAACCGCCAGAATTGGAAACATCGAGAATTCTGTAACGGAGATAAATAGGCAGCCCTCAAGAGGGAGTCTGAGTCGCAGCAGCCGATAACGTCGAGCGATACAGTGGCGTAGTTAGTAATATGAATTAGTTGTAAATTTAAGTGTGAAATAAATTAGTAAAACCAAGTTAAGTTTATTTACGTTACATTATTATCGAAAATATATACAATGCCCTCTAATAGGGTTTTTTGAAATGGACCTTTTATTACTATTGCAAAAATTAAGAAAATTTATCATAATTGGGGTAATTTTTGCTAAATCTTGTTAACTTAACACGCTGAACTTCATACATATACCTACCTGAACTTGATAAGGTACTTCTCATATCCACTTATTGCAAATTTGGTTCCTATGCCGAAAAAAAGATACTTAAATTCCTAATAACATGGGCGTCTTCATAGTATTTTCACAATCTGTGCAATTGGGGAATACAATCCCGCAATAGAAAATTAGTAAATTTATGCACTGGTTGATATCGAAGACATGAGGTAGATTTTTTTAATAGGACTATTATACGTTATTCTGAGTAGATGGACTGAAAAAAGAACATATTTTTCAAACAGGGTGAGGGATTGCAGTAAGAAGAGTTTCTAGAAACATTCTTTTCAGAAAAAAACAGTTGTATAAAAATTCCCTACCAATTTAGAATGCGAGCTATTGCTCCTATTTGAAAAATATTAAACATATATAAACACTAAAACAGGAACGTTGTATGAACATCTCCTAATACCCACTCATCAGAATGGTAGAGATCATTCTGTTTAAAATATATGTAATTTTAATACTTTTCAAAATTCCTAACTTTTCGTCCACATCCCTAGAAACCATTCTGCATAAGCTTACTGTATTTCTATTGCGCAATCATATGTTTCCCCAACTTTGTTGAAAATATAAGCGAATTAAAAGTGAGTTTATACAGCACGTAAAATAAAATAAATAAAATAAAGTAAAATAAGAAATAATAATTTTCAGAGTGTTTATAGAGCCGAGTCAATTAATGTAAGAAGCTGTCAATTGAAATTTGGGATTTTATGTTGAGGTTACCTCAATTTCAATGATGTTCACTTAAAAATTGGTCCCGTTATTGTTTGTTGAATGAAAAATAAGCCACTGTTGACAACACTAACAATATTATAAAATCTTCGTCATCTAAAGACATTATTGGCCAAAAACAAATTAAAAAAATGGCACTGAACACACCATTTCCAGTTATAAAAAAAAACATACTAGGACTAAATAGCTATTATATCATGTCATCTATCATCAACTTTCGTCAATTTGTCTAAATTATTCAGTATGTACATGTGCCTAACAACTAGTCAAAGTTAAATAAAATAAAAGATAAAAGTTAACCATCTTTTATTTTACTTCTTATTTTATATTACTTCTTATTTTATTTTATTTCTGTATAAACTTGTTATGGATGTTGTGTAGTTTTAACTTTTTAAATTACTTTATTTTATTTCTTATTTTATTGTACTTGCTGTATAAACTCATTTTAACTGGGAATACAGAATGACTTCCGTAGATAAGATACAACTGCGCGGTGTTGCCAGATCGAAAACAGTGTTTTTTACACTCTTGGACTCGAGTCCTGTGAACTTGGAGAACTGTGCAGCTATTTATTTTGCTGGATATCTCGTAAAGAAGTGTTTGACTGTATTGAAATGTCAAAAATATCAATCTTTGTTGGAAAGTTCGGAAGATCTTATTGAAAATGATGAATTTTTCAAATTTTCTTCAAAAATTATGAGTTGGGTACTTCAGGTAATTTAAAATATCCTAGTCACATAATGAAAAAAAAATACGGAATTGGCAATGGAATGCTTTAGTGAATATATTGAAGTTCCATTCTAGCCAGCCTGAATGGTTTGAATGTGACAGTGATTGTGAAACATTACCTAAATTGTAAATTTGTTATTAAGCACACTTATTTATAAATACTGTAAAACCATTTCCGATTCTCTGAAAACACCGAACAAAACTAAAAATATCAAATTCTCATTGTAAAAAATGCTTGACTTTTTACCATTTCATTTATATTATTGTTACATTTGATTGTATTGCTGAATTAACCAAATAAGGTAGGTTCGCCAGTAGTCGGCCTTTTTTGTTAAACTTTAACTTACACCTTTAATTGCAGACAGCTCTTTCAAGTTAATTTAAAAAATCTTATGTTAGCGTGTAACACTCAAATTCAGTTTTTAAAGGGTGAAGAAAAAGAAAGATTGAATTTGAAGAGGATTTCTGTTTAATTTTTTTTCTTAAAATTGAACACTTTTGCCAGTAGTCGGCCAGGCGTGGACCAGTAGTCGGCCCTGGTAGTTTTGGCGATTAATCACCAGGTCCGTACAGAAGTATTTTGCCACTCGTCACCTGCGGTTTACTTATTCATGAAAATTATTAAGAACAAATATCCAAGTATAGGTGAGTAATAATGACAGTGACAAGAAAATAAAAACGAAAAAAAAAGCTTAGAAAAAATTAAACAAATAACTAATTTCTTCAGCAAAAATTATTTTCCTTGGGTTAGGTAGAGTCAATTTCACAAAACTATAGGCAAAGAAAATAATATCACTGTCATGTAGGTGAATTGTGCCCGTGATACAAACAATATATAAAATATTTGTTTTTTAATAAAACTCCTTAATAAAAAATGCAAAAAATGAAACATTTATAATAATAAAATTAAACAAAAGGTGAAATAAAAATAAAAAATTTTGAACTGTTACTGATTAGGTATACTGATAATTTTTCCGGGTTTCCTTCTTTAAATGGCGTTTTATTTTTTCTTCCCAATTATTTTTGGACAGTTTGAATCAATTCTTGTTTTTTAACTGGAAACCCACATTTAGCTAAATTGTTTATCCATTTAACCAATTCATTTTCGTTCTCCAGACTTAAAATCGGATCTGGACCCATTTTATGTGGCTTGTTGGCAACTCGGCCCTTGATCCGATCCTGTAGTGTTGTATGCGGAATCCCATAGTTCCGACAGTATTTGCGAATTTTAGCGCCATTTCTTATATCTTTGAGCGCTCTTTGCAAATTTTCTTCAGAATATTGATGAAACTTTCGTTTTTGCTGGTTTTCCACCATCTAAAAGCTGAACTTTCAACCGAAAAAATGAAACTAAAACCAGCTTTTCTTGTGCTACCTCTTACCTCTTGTGCTAATGCAGACACTAAGTTTTCGTCAACAGTTCCTTAAGTTTATAGAAATATTTATTTTTTCATCACAAAAATAAAAATTGTGATAATCCAAGAAGAATTATTCGTTTGTTTTCTCTTTGATAGGTGTTTTGATTTATATTATCATTTTATTTATTTTTACTTGAAGTTTAATGTTTCTGTTCATACTGTTTATTATTAAAATAAAGAAGGCATATAAACTGTGTTTTAATTGAATCAAGGGGCTTCTTGTACTTTGTTTCCATTAATAATGTAATAATAGAAAATATATTTTTTATTAATTTATAGAGGATTTTGTGGGAATTTCAAATTTGGGCGCGAAAATGTGAGGGTTTCAACCATAGAAATCATATTATATGATATTGTAACGTAAATAAACTTAACTTGGTTTTAATAATTTATTTCACACTTAATCTACAACTTAATTTATATTACTACGCCACTGAATAGCTCGATCGTATGGGCTCGTTCAGACCGTTTTCTCCCTCTTGAGGGCTGTCTATTTATCTCCGATACAGCATTCTCGATGTTTCCAATTCTGGTGGTTGGTGCCCAGCATGTTCCAGTTATTTCCAATATCGACCGTTGTTATCTGCCGCGTCGTGACTGGATGGTTCTCGAATATCTCCGGGGATGATCTCATCGCTGTCGACGGCAACGCGCGAGGCGACAGGTCCGGCCTAGGTTCGTTACTTGCCCCCTTCTTAAAGACATTTCGTCCCGAAATTTCATCCTTGGAGTGTGACGATATCTGCATGACTCCCCATATCTGCACCGTAAAGTTCGATGGAAGTAACACTCCACGGTCTTCATGATCGGTCGTGGAAGAGGGTTACAGCAAACCAAAATCTTGACGCCGCTGGATCTGAATATCGCCTCCAGCATACTTCTTATGACTCTCCAGTCCAACCCATCAATACCACAGGATAATTTTGGAATTGCTAGATCCACCAGGTTCTGGTCCACCATAGTATCTCTTAGTTTGGTGAGACTCTTCCAGACATCTTCATAGGACGGTTTATCTTGGGAATGCCTCTTGGTAACTAGGTACTAGATGTTTCTCTGGCCTATCTTCAGCTGCAGCACCCCACCAACTTCTGGATTCTGCTCCCGCAGTGTTTGGAGTTGACCAAATTTCTTGGAGAACACTACGGCGATGCCCCTGGACATTCGAAGATCTTCTGCCACACAGTGCGCTAGTGCGTAGTCAGCAGGCACCTCGAAAGGTCTCGTGACTCCTCTCTAGTAACCCATGTAGAACTTTCTGCCCGTTTAAATACAAGGACATAAACTTCTCGAACGTCATATCATCCTCCGGTGGCTGAGGGTGCGAACTTGGTCATGGTTTCCAGCGTAAGGGCCAACCTGTTGAAATGGACGACCCTTGGTTTCCCTCAGGGTGGCTTATGGATTCGGTACACAAGGTCGTTTATCCTTTTCACGATTTTATACGGGCCTTCCACGAGTTCCCAACTTTGGTGATAGTCCACGACGACGTTTGGGGTTGTACAGCCAAACCAGGTCATCAACCTTAAATCCTCCAGCGTCGGCCTTGATGTCATAGGTCTTCTTCATTTTATCGCTGGCACTCTGGATGTTCAACCGGACTCGTTCGTGGATGTCGTCCATTCTCTGCCGAAGTTTGCTGACGTAGTCCTCTCCGCAGTGTCTTGTCCTGGCGGTATCCCAAACTTCAGGTCACAAGGCAGTCACAGTTCTCGGCCCATTATAATACTAGCAGGAGTTTGACCGGTTGACTCGTGTACTGCGGATCGATAGGCCATCAGGAACAAATGAAGATACTGGTCCCAGTCTCTTTGATGGTCAGAGACAACCTTGGACAAGTGGCGGTTGATCGTCCTGTTCATCCGTTCCACCATTCCATCGGACTGCGGATGTAGGGCCGTGGTTCTTGTCTTGCGGATGTTCAGCAGTAGACATATCTCTTGGAAAGGTTGGATTCGAAATTTCTGCCTTGATCCGAGTGCAGCTCCATTGGAATACCGAATCGACATATCCACTCTTTCACCAAGACGTCGGCGACGGTGATGGCTTCCTGGTTGGGCAGGGGCATAGGCTTCCGCCACTTACTGAAGTAGTCCATTGCCACAAGGATGTATTTATTCCCGTGGTCGGATACGGGAAACGGGCCGGCGATGTCAATGGCGATTCTCTCGAACGAGCTGCCTACGTTGTACTGACGCATCGGGGCCTTGGGTCGTATTCGAGGTCCATTGCTAGCAGCGCATACAGCGCACTTCCTGCACCAGTCCTGGACGTCAACGACAATTGGCCCAGTAAAACCGTTGCCTCACTTTCTGCAGGGTCTTCGTCACTCCCAGATGTCCTCCGGCGACTCCATCATGGATTTCCCGCAGCACTTCCTCTCTTCTGTTCCTGGGAACAATTATTTGGCGTCTGTCTTCCCCACCAATATCGGCCTCAAACACGTTTCAGGATCCCATTGTCCAGAATAAAGAGTTCCATTGTCTCATAGGACTTAAGCCGGCGAGTAACCTGCGACTTCCTGCCATGATGGTCTTCGTTGCCTTCTTCCAGCTGACGACTAAGCCAGGTCGGGGTCTCTCTTGGTCTTTCTGGATCTTGCTGTCATTCCAGTTGTCATCCATTGCCGCGGTTCTACAAAGTGTTGCTTCTTTCTCTTCTGCTCGTCGGCAATGTGAGCAATCATCTGGACATGGTCTTCGCGACAAGGCATCTGCATTCTTATGGCTAGTTCGGCTCGATGTTCGATCTCGAAATCAATTCTTGGTCTCGATCCAACGTGCTACTTGACCCTCAGGATTTTTGAACTGTAAGAGCCATTTGAGAGCTGCATGGTCAGTTCTCAACAGGAATCTTCTTCCATCACGTACTTTGTAGAAGTGTTCCACTCCTTTACAACACCAACAGCTCTCGCCTGGTGACACAGTAATTCGCTCTGGTTTGCTAAGCGTCTTGCTGAAATAACCAATGACCTTCTCCTGTCCCCCCTGGATCTGAGAAAGGGACGCTCCAAGTCCACGTTGCTGGCGTCCGTATCAAAATGAATTTCCCTTTGGGTGGGGATAGCTCAGTATAGGTGCGTTGATCAAAGCTCCTTTCAGCTTCCTGAATGAGTCTTGACATTCTTCGGACCACTGGAACTTTGTTTGGCCTTCCGTGACTTGGTCAGTGGTTTGCGATGTTGGCGAATCCCAGCCATATCGGCGATAGTATGTGCATAAACCAAAGGAAACTTCGAAGTTGGTGAATGTCTTTTGGGATGGGCCAATCCTTAACAGCTTTGATCTTCTGGTCGCCCACGCCTACTCCTTCCCCAGAGACAACGTGGCCGGGTATCGTACTTCTTTTTGGAACAGATGGCATTTCTTAGGGCTCAGCTCAATCCGGGTTCCTCAGTCGCAGGAATACTTCCTCCAAGTTTTCACGTGGTCCTCAAACGATCTGCCGACCACAATTATGTCGTCAAGATACACTAGACACGTGTTCCATGAGAGTCCCTTCAGTACTGTTTCCATCAATCTTTCGAATGGCGGGAGCATTACAGAGCCCGAATGGCATAACGGTGAACTGCCACAATCCTGAGCCGATGGTAAAGCAGTCTTTTCTCGATCTTCCTGGCCAGTTCTACTTGCCAGTATCCACTCTTCAGATCAAGGGTCGAAAATCGTGGAACCAACCAACGTGTCTAGGGTGTCATCTATTCTCGGGAGAGGTAACTGTCCTTCTTCGTGACATTATTAAGTTGGCGATAGTCTACACAAAAGCGTGTCGATCCATCCTTTTCTTCACAGTACGACTGGAGGGACCAGGGACTGTCAGATGGTTCGATAACTCCTTCTTTTCCCATATCGCTGACCATTTTGTCAGCCTCTTCCTCTTGGCAGAGGAAGTCTTCTTGCTGATTGCCGGATCGGTCGGCACCCCAGTATCAATCTTGTGCTGGACCACATTAGTTCGACCTCCTTTTCCTTGTCCGGTATCGAAGATGTCTTGGTACTTTTGACTAAATCTCTAGTTTGGGCTGTTGAGCTGGTTTTATGTCTTTGGAAGAGATGGCAACTAATTTTTCTAGTTCTGTGGGCAAGTTGTTGGGTTGGCTAATCGTACCTCGTACGCCCGGATCACAGATGAAACTGACGAGCAGTGCCCTAAAATTGTTCCTTTCTTTAAGGTCACTGGAAAGTAATTGACATTCATGACCCTTACCGGTACAAATTTTCAGCACGTAACAGGGTTTTCCCTAGGGCAATCCTCGTCAATTTTCTCATCATGAAGTTTGGGCTCGAACATCATCACGTCTCCACTGCTCGCATTCCCGTCCAGGCGAGCCTCCAGGATGGTTTCAGCCCTCTCAGGTACGCTTACATCTTCAGCCAACAGCACACGGATCAACTCTTCACTTCTCCCATGAAGTACCAGCTCTTCTCCGTTGACACGTAGGACGCCGTCTTTGAAATCCCAAATTTAAACCCTCTGGAATTCATGATGTCCATTCCGATGATTGCATCGTCTTCGATGTCCGCTACAAGTGCCTGATGTTTCACTTTAGTGCTGCCCAAAATTATTTCAATCGGTAGCTCGCCATACAGTAGCTGGCTCCCTGTTGCTGTGCGTAGCTTCCAAGTTGTCGGTTCAACGTTCCGGTGTTCTGGCAAAGGAAGGTCCGAGAATTGTCCTAGTCGCACCTGTATCTAGCAGCATGGTGCAAGGCTCGTTATTGATGAGACCGTCTACGAAAACACCTCTGTTCTGTCGTTTCAGGATAGCGACATATGCGTTGTAACCGGGGCTTGTGGACACAGGCCGACGATTGCCCTTCTCGTCGACCTTCTTTAGTTTTCCTGCATCGGAGTCGTGTTTTCGAATGTTGGACATTTGCTACGCACATGTCCAATTTTCCACAATTCCAGCATCTTATCTGTCTTTTCTCCGGCAAAACTTCCTTCATCACTTTTCTTATGGCAGCTTCCAAGTCAGCATGCTCCTGTGAGTCTTCTTCAATACTTCGAACTTACTTTGGTTTTGCAGGATTGCTTTGTGCCTCAAATTCCAAAGCGCGTGCCAGTGCGTCTACGAGATGTGTTGGACGAGCTAGTGTCAACGCTTGTCTGGTTTCTTGGTCACGGAGTCCATCCAAGAATGCCTGAACCGCTAATCGCTCCATTACATTCTCCGGTGTGGCTGGATATGCGAGACGAACCAAGCGTGCAATGTCAGCTTCGAATTCTTGTAAGGATTCGCCCGATTTCTGGCAGCGATTTTTCAGTTGGGAGTGGTATACGTGTTCCAAATGGGCGTGGCCATATCGTAATTCTAGATGTTTAATCAGCTGATCATAGTCCTCCTGTTCTTGGGCGGTGAGAGTTTGTAGAATATTTGTCGCTTCTCCACGTAATGCAAGTGTCAATGCTACAGCTCTTTCCCCTGCATTCCATCCGTTTGCTTTGGCCGCTGCTTCAAACTGCCGGCGGTAATTTGCCCATGGAGTTTTTCCGTCGAACTGAGGCGGCTTCATGGAAAGCTTCCCTATTTCTGAAATGACCTTGACATCTTTTATACCCTCTTGAACTTTATCCACGTTCAAACTCAAGTCCAGCATTGCATTTTCGTTAACCATCTCTGTGGAGGACACACTATTAATTTGTTTTTCCAGAATGCTTCTCTTCCAGATTTCTAGAATTTTCTTCAAGCTTCTCTTCCAGATTTCTAGCATTTTCTTCCAGGCTTCTTGAATTTTCTAGAAGCTTCTCTTCCAGATTTCTAGAATTTTCTTGAAGCTTCTCTTCCAGATTTCTAGAAAGCTTCTCTTCCAGATTTATAGAATTTTCCTGAAGTTTCTCTTCCAGATTTCTAGAATTTTCCTGAAGTTTCTCTTCCAGATTTCTAGAATTTTCCTGAAGTTTCTCTTCCAGATTTCTAGAATTTTGTTGCAGTTCTTCTTTCACGGATTTAGTAGTTTCTTCGAGTTTATTCATTACCAAACTTAAATCACCCCCGGAACTTCGAATAAAAATGTTTCGGGGTCCTCACCTTCTTGTATAAGTCCTTCTGCAAGTCTTTCCTGGAGTACTTGCTTTTTACCTATTGTTTCCAGTTCCCTTTCCTCCAATTCCTGTTTTAATTCCGCTACCTTCAAATCCCAAGGCACTTTTCTTGAACACATTTTGTCTTTGACGAGGTATCAGTCTGTTTTACACGAAAAGTTATCAGTTTGTTAAAAATTCACTTCGCGAATTATTTTCCACGGGCCACCAGTCTATTGTCTGTTTCACGCGAAGAGTGTATCAGTTTATATTCCCACGCACAATTGTCCACTTCGCGAAAACCGGGCCACTAAACCGGGCCACTGTCTATTTTGGGCGTACAGAAAGGTCTATCAATTTATTTTTCTGACTATCCACTCCACGATCACTTGTTTATTTTCAAAATCTCACTTCCGACACCAATTGTAACGTAAATAAACTTAACTTGGTTTTAATAATTTATTTCACACTTAATCTACAACTTAATTTATATTACTACGCCACTGAATAGCTCGATCGTATGGGCTCGTTCAGACCGTTTTCTCCCTCTTGAGGGCTGTCTATTTATCTCCGATACAGCATTCTCGATGTTTCCAATTCTGGTGGTTGGTGCCCAGCATGTTCCAGTTATTTCCAATATCGACCGTTGTTATCTGCCGCGTCGTGACTGGATGGTTCTCGAATATCTCCGGGGATGATCTCATCGCTGTCGACGGCAACGTGCGAGGCGACAGGTCCGGCCTAGGTTCGTTACAATATCTATGGTTTCAACAGCTGAAAGTGAGTAATTTTTACATCGGGAAGCAGGGTTGCCAATTTGCCAGTAATTCCTGGCATTTGCCAAGAGCAAAAAGCCTTTGCCAGGAATTATGCCATTAGTGGCAAGATAGCAGTGATTTGCCAGGTTGTCAAATATATTGTTGATTGATCTTCTCTCAAAGTAGTTTCAGACAAATTAAAAAGTTACAAGAGTAACAAAAATCGACATTCTATTTTCTATCTATTTTTTACCAAATGAAAAAATATATCTAATAGATATACCTGCTCACGACTCTTCATGAGCTGAGGAAGGACGCAAATTTTGACCACAAAGATTTGTTTAAAATTTTACAGTAAGCTGTCTCCAGAAATAAAAGAGAATTTTACTTTTTCAAGATGAAATTTGGAACCAAAATATGCGCAAACATATGGGCAAAAAACATTACTGAATGTTCTCCAACGATTTTCATTTTCAAACCAAATTGTAAATAAACAAGAACTAGACGAGTTGGGAAGTCACGCGTTACTAGATAATTCTAGCTTAGAGCAAAATTGTGATTTGTCAGAAAAACATATTGGGCCAAAGTTTTCAATTTAAAAAATACTGGCAATTCTGAAATTTGAAAGATGTAATTAGTTTGTTGCTAAAATATTGCCATTATCTAGTGTAGGAAGACTGTTCAGTAAACTCAAAACAGATTTGAGAAATAGGTTAACAACTGACACTATTGTTGCAATTGTAACGAACCTAGGCCGGACCTGTCGCCTCCCGCGTCGCCATCGACAGCGATGAGATCATCCCCGGAGATATTCGAGAACCATCCAGTCCCTCTTCCGCGTAATGCAACGGTCAATATTGGAAACAATTGGAACACGCCGGTCGCCAACGGAAAGAATTCGAAACATCGAGAATGCTGTATCGGAGATAAATAGGCAACCCTCAAGTCTCAGAGACAGTCTGAACGAGCCATGCGATTGAGCTATTCAGTGGCGTAGTAATATAAATTAAGTTGTAGATTAAGTGTTAAATAAATTAGTTAAACCAAGTTAAGTTTATTTACGTTACAATTGATGTCGGAAGTGAGTGATATTAACAAGTGACGTTGGGAAAGGAAGGGAAATAAATATACACTTTGTACAAAATAGACAGTGGCCCGGTTTTCGCGAAGTGGACAATTGTGCGTGGGAATATAAACTGATACACTCTTCGCGTGAAACAGAAAATAGACAGTGGCCCGGTTTTCGCGAAGTGGACAATTGTGCGTGGGAATATAAACTGATACACTCTTCGCGTGAAACAGAAAATAGACAGTGGCCCGGTTTTCGCGAAGTGGACAATTGTGCGTGGGAATATAAACTGTTACACTCTTCGCGTGAAACAGACAATAGACTGGTGGCCCGTGGAAAAGAATTCGCGAAGTGAATTTTTAACAAACTGATAAACTTTTTCGTGTGAAACAGACTGATACCTCGTCAAAGACAAAATGTGTTCAAGAAAAGTGCGTCTTGCGGACTTGAAGGTAGCGGAATTGAAACAGGAATTGGAGGAAAGGGAACTGGAAACAACGGGTAAAAAGCAAGTACTCCAGGAAAGACTTGCAGAAGGACTTATCCAAGAAGGGAGGACCCCGAAACATTTTTATTCAAAGTTCCCGGAGATGATTTGAGTCCGATAATAGAATCCTTGAAAGAAGAGCTGCAACAAAATTCGAGGACTTTGGAAGAGAAGCTTGAAGAAAATTCAAGAAGCCTGGAAGAAAATGCTAGAAATCTGGAAGAGAAGCTTCTAGAAAATTCAAGAAGCCTGGAAGAAAATGCTAGAAATCTGGAAGAGAAGCTTCAAGAAAATTCTAGAAATCTGGAAGAGAAGCTCCTAGAAAATTCAAGAAGCCTGGAAGAGAAGTTCCTGGAAAACACAGAAGGCCTAATTTTCTAGAAGAAAGAATGGGAACCGTTGAGACAGAGATAGATAAAATTAGGGAGCAAATGAACACGGAGGTGGATAAAATCAAAGATGGGGTCGAGGCAGAAATGGACAAAATGAAGGAAACGATCAGTAAGCTGGAAAAACGAATTAATAGTGCGCCCTCCACAGAGATGGTTAACGAAAATGCAATGCTGGACTTGAGTTTGAACTTGGATAAAGTTCAAGAGGGAATAAAAGATGTCAAGGTCATTTCAGAAATAGGGAAGCTTTCCATGAAGCCGCCTCAGTTCGACGGAAAAACTCCATGGGCCAATTACCGCCGGCAGTTTGAAGCAGCGGCCAAAGCAAACGGATGGAATGCAGGGGAAAGAGCTGTAGCACTGACACTTGCATTACGTGGAGAAGCGACAAATATTCTACAAACTCTCACCGCCCAAGAACAGGAGGACTATGATCAGCTGATTAAACATCTAGAATTACGATATGGCCACGCCCATTTGGAACACGTATACCACTCCCAGCTGAAAAAAATCGGGCGAATCCTTACAAGAATTCGAAACTGACATTGCACGCTTGGTTCGTCTCGCATATCCAGCCACACCAGAAAATGTAATGGAGCGACTAGCGGTTCAAGCATTCCTGGATGGACTCCGTGACCAAGAAACCAGACAAGCGTTGACACTAGCCCGTCCAACACATCTCGTAGACGCACTGGCACGCGCTTTGGAATTCGAGGCAGCGAAACAATCTTGCAAAACCAAAGTAAAGTCCGAATGATTGAGGAAGACTCACAGGAGCCTGCTAATTTGGAAGCTGCCATAAGGAAAGTGATTAAGGAAGTTTTGCCTGAGAAAAGACAGATAAGATGCTGGAATTGTGGCAAAATTGGACATGTGCGTAGCAAATGTCCAACATTCGAAAACACGACTCCGATGCAGGAAAACTAAAGAAGGTCGACGAGAAGGGGCAATCGTCGGCCTGTGTCCAGCAAGCCCCGGTTAACAACGCATATGTCGCTATCCTGCAACGACAGAACAGAGGTGTTTTCGTAGACGGTCTCATCAATAACGAGCCTTGCACCATGCTGCTAGATACAGGTGCGACTAGGACAATTCTCGGGCCTTCCTTTGCCAGAACACCGGAACGAATTGAACCGACAACTTGAAGCTACGCACAGCAACAGGGAGCCAGCTACTGTATATGGCGAGCTACCGATTGAAATAATTTTGGGCAGCACTAAAGTGAAACATCAGGCACTTGTAGCGGACATCGAAGACGATGCAATCATCGGAATGGACATCATGAATTCCAGAGGGTTTGAATTGGATTTCAAAGACGGCGTCCTACGTGTCAACGGAGAAGAGCTGGTACTTCATGGGAGAAGTGAAGAGTTGATCCGTGTGCTGTTGGCTGAGGATGTAAGCGTACCTGAGAGGGCTGAAACCATCCTGGAGGCTCGCCTGGACGGGAGTGCGAGCAGTGGAGACGTGGTGATGTTCGAGCCCAAACTTCATGATGAGAAAATTGGACGAGGGATTGCCCTAGGGAAAACCCTGTTACGTGCTGAAAAATTGGTACCGGTAAGGGTCATGAATGTCAATTACTTTCCAGTGACCTTGAAGAAAGGAACAATTTTAGGGCCCTGCTCGTCAGTTTCATCTGTAATCCGGGGCGTACGAGGTACGATTAGCCAACCCAACAACTTGCCCACAGAACTAGAAAAATTAGTTGCCATCTCTTCCAAAGATATAAAACCAGCTCAACAGCCCAAACTAAGAGATTTAGTCAAAAAGTACCAAGACATCTTCGATACCGGACAAGGAAAAGTAGGTCGAACTAATGTGGTCCAGCACAAGATTGATACTGGGGGTGCCCGACCGATCCGGCAATCAGCAAGAAGACTTCCTCTTGCCAAGAAGGAAGAGGCTGACAAAATAGTCAGCGATATGGGAAAAGAAGGAGTTATCGAACCATCTGACAGTCCCTGGTCCTCTCCAGTCGTACTGGTGAAGAAAAAGGATGGATCGACACGCTTTTGTGTAGACTATCGCCAACTTAATAATGTCACGAAGAAGGACAGTTACCCTCTCCCGAGAATAGATGACACCCTAGACACGTTGGCTGGTTCCACGATTTTCTCGACCCTTGATCTGAAGAGTGGATACTGGCAAGTAGAACTGGCTCAGGAAGATCGAGAAAAGACTGCTTTTACCATCGGCTCAGGATTGTGGCAGTTCACCGTTATGCCATTCGGGCTCTGTAATGCTCCCGCCACATTCGAAAGATTGATGGAAACAGTACTGAAGGGACTCTCATGGAACACGTGTCTAGTGTATCTCGACGACATAATTGTGGTCGGCAGATCGTTTGAGGACCACGTGAAAAACTTGGAGGAAGTATTCCTGCGACTGAGGAACTCCGGATTGAAACTGAGCCCTAAGAAATGCCATCTGTTCCAAAAGAAGTACGATACCTCGGCCACGTTGTCTCTGGGGAAGGAGTAGCAGTGGACGACCAGAAGATCAAAGCTGTTAAGGATTGGCCCATCCCAAAAGACATTCACCAACTTCGAAGTTTCCTTGGTTTATGCACATACTATCGCCGATATGTGCTGGGATTCGCCAACATCGCTAAACCACTGACCAAGCTCACGGAAGGCCAAACAAAGTTCCAGTGGTCCGAAGAATGTCAAGACTCATTCAGGAAGCTGAAAGGAGCTTTGATCAACGCACCTATACTGAGCTATCCCCTACCCAAAGGGAAATTCATTTTGGATACGGACGCCAGCAACGTGGGACTTGGAGCTGTCCTATCTCAGATCCAGGAGGGACAGGAGAAGGTCATTGGTTATTTCAGCAAGACGCTTAGCAAACCAGAGCGCAATTACTGTGTCACCAGGCGAGAGCTGTTAGCTGTTGTAAAGGGAGTGGAACACTTCTACAAGTACGTGTATGGAAGAAGATTCCTGTTGAGAACTGACCATGCAGCTCTCAAATGGCTCTTACAGTTCAAAAATCCTGAGGGTCAAGTAGCACGTTGGATCGAGAGACTCCAAGAATTCGATTTCGAGATCGAACATCGAGCCGGAACTAGCCATAAGAATGCAGATGCCTTGTCGCGAAGACCATGTCCAGATGATTGCTCACATTGCCGACGAGCAGAAGAGAAGAAGCAACACTTTGTAGAACCGCGGCAATGGATGACAACTGGAATGACAGCAAGATCCAGAAAGACCAAGAGAGAGACCCCGACCTTGGCTTAGTCGTCAGCTGGAAGAAGGGCAATCGAAGACCATCATGGCAGGAAGTCGCAGGTTACTCGCCGGCTGTTAAGTCCTATTGGGCACAATGGAACTCTCTTATTCTGGACAATGGGATCCTGAAACGTGTGTTGGAGGCCGATATTGGTGGGGAAGACAGACGCCAAATAATTGTTCCCAGGAACAGAAGAGAGGAAGTGCTGCGGAAATCCATGATGGAGTCGCCGGAGGACATCTGGGAGTGACGAAGACCCTGCAGAAAGTGAGGCAACGGTTTTACTGGGCCAATTGTCAAGCTGACGTCCAGGACTGGTGCAGGAAGTGCGCTGTATGCGCTGCTAGCAATGGACCTCGAATACGACCCAAGGCCCCGATGCGTCAGTACAACGTAGGCAGCCCGTTCGAGAGAATCGCCATTGACATCGCCGGCCCGTTTCCCGTATCCGACCACGGGAATAAATACATCCTTGTGGCAATGGACTACTTCAGTAAGTGGGCGGAAGCCTATGCCCTGCCCAACCAGGAAGCCATCACCGTCGCCGACGTCTTGGTGAAAGAGTGGATATGTCGATTCGGTATTCCAATGGAGCTGCACTCGGATCAAGGCAGAAATTTCGAATCCAACCTTTTCCAAGAAATATGTCTACTGCTGAACATCCGCAAGACAAGAACCACGGCCCTACATCCGCAGTCCGATGGAATGGTGGAACGGATGAACAGGACGATCAACCGCCACTTGTCCAAGGTTGTCTCTGACCATCAAAGAGACTGGGACCAGTATCTTCATTTGTTCCTGATGGCCTATCGATCCGCAGTACACGAGTCAACCGGTCAAACTCCTGCTAGTATTATAATGGGCCGAGAACTGCGACTGCCTTGTGACCTGAAGTTTGGGATACCGCCAGGACAAGACACTGCGGGAGAGGACTACGTCAGCAAACTTCGGCAGAGAATGTACGACATCCACGAACGAGTCCGGTTGAACATCCAGAGTGCCAGCGATAAAATGAAGAAGACCTATGACATCAAGGCCGACGCCGGAGGATTCAAGGTTGATGACCTGGTTTGGCTGTACAACCCCAAACGTCGTCGTGGACTATCACCAAAGTTGCGGAACTCGTGGGAAGGCCCGTATAAGATCGTGAAAAGGATAAACGACCTTGTGTACCGAATCCATAAGCCACCCCGAGGGAAACCAAGGGTCGTCCATTTCAACAGGTTGGCCCCTTACGCTGGAAACCATGACCAAGTTCGCACCCTCAAGCCACCGGAGGATGATATGACGTTCGAGAAGTTTATGTCCTTGTATTCAAACGGGCAGAAAGTTCTACATGGGGTTACTAGAGAGGAGTCACGAGACCTTTTCGAGGTGCCTGCTGACTACGCACTAGCGCACTGTGTGGCAGAAGATCTTCGAATGTCCAGGGGCATCGCCGTAGTGTTCTCCAAGAAATTTGGTCAACTCCAAACACTGCGGGAGCAGAATCCAGAAGTTGGTGGGGTGCTACAGTTGAAGAAAGGCCAGAGAAACATCTACTACCTAGTCACCAAGAGGCATTCCCAAGATAAACCGTCTTATGAAGATGTCTGGAAGAGTCTCACCAAACTAAGAGATACTATGGTGGACCAGAATCTGGTGGATCTAGCAATTCCAAAATTATCCTGTGGTATTGATGGGTTGGACTGGAGAGTCATAAGAAGTATGCTGGAGGCGATATTCAGATCCAGCGGCGTCAAGATTTTGGTTTGCTGTAACCCTCTTCCACGACCGATCATGAAGACCGTGGAGTGTTACTTCCATCGAACTTCACGGTGCAGATATGGGGAGTCATGCAGATATCGTCACACTCCAAGGATGAAATTTCGGGACGAAATGTCTTTAAGAAGGGGGCAATGTAACGAACCTAGGCCGGACCTGTCGCCTCCCGCGTCGCCATCGACAGCGATGAGATCATCCCCGGAGATATTCGAGAACCTCCAGTCCCTCTTCCGCGTAATGCAACGGTCAATATTGGAAACAATTGGAACACGCCGGTCGCCAACGGAAAGAATTCGAAACATCGAGAATGCTGTATCGGAGATAAATAGGCAACCCTCAAGTCTCAGAGACAGTCTGAACGAGCCATGCGATTGAGCTATTCAGTGGCGTAGTAATATAAATTAAGTTGTAGATTAAGTGTTAAATAAATTAGTTAAACCAAGTTAAGTTTATTTACGTTACACAATATTAACAAGAGATTACACCTCAGATCAATAAGTTTACTTGTTGATCTGAGGATTACACTAAGCATCAAAAAGGTATATTAAATCAGATGAGATGCTTGGTACCTCAATGTGGAAAAGAACGTAGATGGTTTTAGTACAAAGTACTGTTTTTTTACTTCGATATGTTGTAAATGGTATCTATTTTTAATAAAGTAATTTTAAGTTGTTTATTGTTTATTTATGGTATTATGAATTTTTTTCGTTCTTTCATTTCTAACTTTCAAGTTCAAAAATCAACTAAAAACCAAAAACGACGCATTTTCCATTATGCTATTACTGGACATAAAATATGTTGAAATAAAATATATTAGTATGGCTCCATTCGATTTTCAGGGATTTTACATAGTTTTGAAAAAATTGCCAGGAATGAAATCATTTCCTGCCAGTAATTTTGCTAATAGCTGTTGGCAACACTGCGTATTCCATACTCCCACCTCTCTCTTCCCATTGCATTGAATTCCAAGCGTTCCTTTTGTTTGACATTGTTTTACCCACGGTCAACGGTCGAAGTTCGGCTTATCACTTATCCCTATACTGAGAGGGTGAATTTTATGAGAAATAAACATTCTAACAGAAGATCCGTAACAGAAATCTGGTGAGTAGCATTATTATTTATATTTTGTTTAGAATATCATGACTGCAACGCTAGCATATAGCCTGTTGAATATTACATTTGGTACACCTACCTAACTATATTATTTGAAAAAGCTAGAGAATGTACATCAGTGATAAAAGATTTAGAGAATATACATCAGTGATAAAAGATTTGCTGATTATTGTGAATAATAGAGCTCATCCAGTATTGAAACGACCACGTTGGCCTTCCCCCACCTAACAACCAATTTTTATCGAAGATACCCGAACCATTGTCTAACTATGGCTATTAATAGAAATTCTATAGGCGTACCAAATTATTTGGTATGGGCGATTCACGAGACGTAGAGAACTTACACTCCTATAACTTTCCTAACACTCCCATTTCTTTTTCCGCTACTGAATAGTACTTACCACTGGGCATTTTGGCAAGGTAACGAGTAAACTATTGCAAAGTTGAATAAATAACTGCACTACCTATTTATTAATTAAACAAACCTAACCTATCAAACGCTGCATGCCAAGACACTGGTGAAGATTCGCCGTAGCACAGCAAATCGTGTCCACTCGTGTTTTCCCCCTCTCTACCTACCAAACGGTCGTTTCAATACTGGATGAGCTCTACTCAATATATCGTGGTTATCATCGCCAGTTTTGATTTTTTTTTGTAACGTAGCGTTTTGTTCTACCAGCTTGCTTGCTATGACAACGTTTTTAGATCCCCTTTTTTGCTATGCATATCAATAAAAAACGTATTTCCAAGGCTAGTTGTTTTTTTTTACATGGTCTTGAATAGTATCAAGACCTGAGCTAGTTTGAGTCTAGAGCAGCATATGAGTGAGTATACCTGAAAATTTAGTTTCGCACAATTCAGCTTATAGTTGATACTTCCTAATGAATAGAGGCATCAACTTTAACATTTGATATGTTTGAGTCCATTTTACCAAAAACTTCATGCTAATTCATGTTTCATACTTGACTGTTTTTTTTTCCTGAGATACTTTTGCACTCATCAGTTTGGTATACAAATTATTTTGTTTGAAAGTATGAACAGGGTGTTCATAAAATCACATGTGGAATCCTCTGCGACTTCAAAGATAAACTTTAGCCACTATTTTCAATCGTTCAAAATAACGTCCTGGGGGGTATTCATGTAGAAAAGGAAAACATTTACAATTGAATAGAAATATTTTTCTGTAAATTGAAAATTCCACAATTTAAATGAAGTTATTTTTTGTGAACAAAAACAGCTACTTCCCCGGCAAAGCCATGCTGGATATTTTGAAAGGAGGCTAACTCTGAAACAAAAAATTTGCTTTTTCTTTCAGATCGTTATTTGATTTTCTATTCATATAGATGAATAAGACAAAGAAAAATGGTTCACCAGAAATCATTTGTAACATTGATGCAAGATTGGCATCACATTCACTAGGTCTTCAATACATGTTTGTCGACGAAAATCTATTTCATGCTTCCACGATCATCAGGAAGACCGGTAGAATTGGGAAACACATTTTCTAGATGCAATGTCACTTTGCAAAAATTGAAAAATGTAACATTTATTTTGGAGTGATACTTCGAAATAAATGTTTCTAACATTTTTCCCTTTTCGCAAAGTTAGATTGCTCCTAGAAAATGTGTTTCCCAATTAGGTATACTGGTCTTCCTGATGCTCGTGGAAGCATGAAATAGATTTTCGTAGACAAAAATGTTAAAGACCTAGTGAATGCGATGTCAGTCTTGCATCAATGTTACAAATGATTTCTGGTTAGTACTCCTCCTTGGAAAACATTTTTCTTTGCCTCGTTCATCTATATGAGTTCTTAATTAAGATGGAATAGAAAATTAATTAACGATTTGAATTAAAATGCAAATTTTTTATTTCAGATTTTCTCTTTTCATGTAGATGTAGTTCAATGTCCAGCGTGGCTTTGATGGGAAAGTACTTCAGTCCCAGATTTATGTTTTTAATTTAGGATATATGCATGTTTTCACCATTATAGTATGTAGTAACTATAGCTTCCCAAACCAAAGCAAAATTTAGTAAGGGATCTTTAATAGTCATGCATTAACTACAATTTCATCTAATCTATCTATTCTACATAACATTCAACTGTCAACTGTGAATCAGATAATGCGTTTATGAACTAGATGTTTATTACATCATCAGTTCTTGAGTTTGAAATGATACTGGTATGAACAGTTTGTGAGGGGTCCCAAGTTGTCACAATTTTTCCATAACTTTCTACTTATTAACAAAGTTTGAATACTATCAAAACAAAATATGATTGGTTCTATTCGATAACTTCTTTAACTGATGAGGATGTGAAATGTAAAGCACACAAAAGGCAAACATTCTGATTTTATGAACACCCTGTTCATATTTTCAAACAAATCAAAGTACACAAAGTGGATTTTTTTCATTTTGACTTAGAGGAAGCTAAAACCATACCGAAGTTAATTCATCTCAGTATAAGAAGTGCACATAAAAAAAATGGATGGGCTCTCTAACTTATTAAAACCTATGATATCGGCAAATGTGATATTTTCGTGCCCAGTTAATGTTTTAAAATTGAATCAACAGACAATTTTAAAATTCCAGTGTTCAATACACACTATATAAAACGGCTATTTCAACACAAATGATGGTAAACCATCAAATCCCATTTGAATTACAGCCTAACTAACGTTAAGGTTTTAATGTGTGGACTTTATAGTTGGATTATCTTTTAAAGTAAATGCCTTATTCAGACCAAATCCCAGTAATATTACTTCTTTCATTGAAGAACTTGATTCATACTTAGAGGAGCAAAAATGAAGAAATGATTTTGAGTTATTTGTTGGTGATATCAACATAGATAAGCATGTGAATGTCAAAAAATATATCGGTGTTCTAAGCTAAACAGGGATTCATATCTTACGTAGGTCAACCCACGAGAATAATTAAAGAAAGTGCAATTTATATAGACCATCTTTGTGAAAAGTCATGTTAACAACAGTCACAAGTACAACATTAGTTCATACATCGTAAAATGTTCATTATCCAGTAATGATCATCTTTAATCCTAGAAAAAAATAATTTTTTTTTACTTACCAGAAATATCTTTCGTAGTATAAATCCTTACTGCAGTTTCGTAGTCGCAGAAGAAATTCAACTACTTATCAGAGGATCTTGAAACACTATAACCACGATTCATTCTATATATTATTTTCGGTCAATTTGAGATTGAGAGGAACAAATCTACCCTCCAAAATTTCATTTGTATATATATAGTTTTTCAAGATCCTCTGATGAGTAGTCGAATTTCTCCGCCGAAACTAAGCTCAATCTCCTTCAATGACACAGAAACTAGATGCATCTCTCAAATTGTGCACGGAAATGTATAAATGGATGGAATAATATTTCATAATTATTTTTAAACTATCGTAATTCTAAATTATTGTATTGTATAAATAAAATTATTATAGTACAATTGTTTGAATTTTTTCATGTTCCCAGAAACACATGGATTTTAAATCAAAAATCCCAAAACTACTCAAAGCAGTCACTAAAACTGTTAAACCAACAGAAATGAGAAGATCCAAATCGGCAATAGATTTGAGATCTTCCAAAAGACCCGCTGGGTGGGGGCAAGTCAAAATTCCCGGTTGGGATTACAAAAGCCGTTTCCATCGGCTGAATGAAAAACACACCAATTTGAAATTGAAGTCTGCTGGTAAGTAATCTGTTATTCTTTCTTGTATGGCCTGGTCCAAGTGTGCAGGTGATGTATAAAAAATATTCAATTTCAGAATGGGAAAAAAAATATGATGATGTAAAGACAGAAAGAACCAATTTGGAAAAAATAAATTCTGAGGTTAATGGTGAACTCCAAACTTCAAGAATTGCGGTTGAAAATTTGAAGTTTGAAGTGGAAGAGCTCAAACAGAAAAATAAAGAACTTGAAGAGTCTTTGCGCTTCATGGTAAGATATCTTTCAAAAATATACATAACTTTAAAAAAGTTATTTTTTTAATTTCAAAATCAACTTTAAGTGTGGCTTTCATTTTTTACTAGCTGACCCGACAGACATTGCCATTTCCAAATTTCTTTATTCCCTAAATATTTTTTTCCTGAAAACTCTCGTCCATGTAGAATTTATTTTTTCCTGTTTTTCTTTATGTTGTTCCATCTAGGTTATGCTTTTGACTCTGCCCGCTTCTCATAGTCCCCTTATCCCGTTTTCCCCTTATCCTGTTTTCCCGTTATCTTGTTTTCCCGTTATATTTTTTAACCGTTATCTTTTTTCCCGTTATCTTGTTCTCCTGTTTTCTCGTTTTCCAGTTTTATTATAAATATATATATATATATATATATATATATATATATATATATATATATATATACATATATATACTTTTCTCTGTTTTTCTTTTATATTTTTTTTATATATAATGTCGCTTTTTTTTTTTTTTTTTTTTATATACTTGTGATTCCCCATCATATTGGAAGTATCATTGAAATGTTTTATATTTATATCTTGTTTGATGAAAACAGATATGCTTTTATCAGCCACGGTTTTCGATTTGGCAACACCGTGCTGTCCTATCTTCTCCAAACGTGTATTGCAGCCTTCCGGAGGTCCCAATTAGCGTCTTGAACTAAGTAGGTATTATCACGGAAAACAAGTGATGGCGCACTTGAAAATTTTTAATTTGATGCAGTGGCATAAGATATGAAATACATGAGGATTTGAAATTATGCAATGATTCATTTATGTGGAAAGAGAAAAACTTCCGACAATGTTTAATCCAGTTATACCAATTTTATGAAATAGTGCTGTCCTCTGCACATAAAGAGGATATTTTCCATCCAGCATTGGAAATAAAAATCACTATTCAACATGCGTTTATGAAAGATCCTGAATACTCCCATAAAGAAATAACACTTAATTTCAAAAAAGCGGATTTTTTGGTTATGACTGAATTATTCAGAGAAGCTAGTTGGGAAAACGTTATCAATCAGACGGATGTAAATATAGCCTTAGATAATTTTTATATTACCGTTAATAATATATTTAGCTCTTGTGTACCAAAATTTGTGTTATATAAAGAATATAAAAAATATCCACGTTGGTACACGAAAGAAATAAAAGAATTACTGAAAGAGAAAAATTGCTATAGAAAACTGAAAAATGTGTCGGATTACTACAATAACAAGTATATGGAAGTCAGAAGGTCTCTGAAATCTTTGATAAGAATAGAAGAAAAAAAGAATATTAAAAAAGTAGAGGAAAACTCGATATCTGATGTAAATTGTTTTTGGAATTATGTTAACGCGAAAAGAAAGCATAGTACCAACGTGGATACTTTTAAATTCAGAGGAAATAACATATTGACTGGGGACACGGCTGAAAGATTCGCAGAATTTTATGTTTGGGTTTTTAAAAATTTTGAAGTGGTTTAATGGGTAACGATACATTAATATAAATGTCATAGAAAAATCTGATTACAGAGAAGCTATTAAAAAGCTTAAACCAAAAAAGCTGCCGGTATCGATGGTATCCCACCATACGTATTGAAAGGTTGTCAGGAGTGGCTAAAATCTCCTTTATTACATATTTTTAATTTGATTATTAAAACATCTCATTTTCCTACTCAGTGGAAAACCTCAATCTGTACTCCAATTCATAAATCGGGAGATAAAATGGATATAGAGAATTACAGAAGTATCTCTATTATGTGTGCACCTTCTAAGCTTTTTGAGCAAATTATCTACTGCAAATTATATAATCATGTAGAAAATGTAATAGCTGACGAACAACATGGCTTCATGAGCAAAAAATCCATAAATACCAACTTATTTTTATTTACTAACTATGCCAACGAAACATTAGAGAAAAAACAACAACTCGATACTACATTCACAGATTTTAGCAAAGCGTTCGATCAGGTAAACCATGACTGTCTACTGCAAAAACTTAACAAATACGGCTTTTCGAAAAATATGTTGAAGATATTTATAAGTTATTTGAGGAATAGATATTGTGTGATAAAACATAACGGAAATACTTCTGGTAAATTTCTTGCAGCTTCTGGAATGCCACAGGGATCTAACTTAGGGCCTTTACTCTTTCTCTTGTTTATAAACGATCTTCCGACAGTTATCAAATACTCCAAGTGTCTACTGTTTGCTGACGATTTGAAAATATTTAAACAAGTACTAACAGTTAGAGATTGTGTGGCACTTCAGAAAGATATCGATAGTATAATTGAGTGGAGTATCAATTTCAAATTGAACTTTAATATTGGTAAATGTTCTGTCATTACTATAACGCGTCAAAAAAATCCCATTAATTTTGATTATAGAATGCACGATGAATCATTGAAGAGATGTACGGAGGTGAAAGATCTTGGAGTAAAATATAACAATAGACTTTCCTTTTCTCCTCACATTGAAAGTATAACTAAATCAGCAAACAAAATGCTTGGATTCATAATAAGACAGACATCTCCTTTTATCAACATAAGAACCATGAAAATTCTCTATTATTCATTAGTACGACCAAAATTGGAATTTGCTTCTATAATTTGGCATGGAGAATATCAAACACTGCTCCAAAGACTAGAAAAAATTCAAAACAAATTCCTGAGATATCTGTATTTTAGAAGACACCATATTAGACCGGACTATAATACAGTCAGATCAACTCAGCTTAGGCAAGAATTCAAGATTTATTCTCTGGACAGTCGGAGAACTCTTCTAATAATATTATTTCTATATAAAATTATGAACAACTTAGCAAATTCTCCTGAAATTGTGTCATTAATTCCATTCAACGCTCCTTCAAGACGCACTCAAACTCAAACAATGTTTCATATACCTTCAGTTTCAACATCCGCGAGGGCTCCTCTCATAATCATGCTTCGCACGGCCAATAATATCAACTCGCTAATCACATACTGGATTATATAAATAATGTATCTGTATGAAAGTTTTTGAGCATTCAGCCCCTCGAACCCCTAAGTTAATTTTGTTCATGATTTAGAATATTTAGTTTATTTTAGTTAAGTTCGCATGTGTGCCGTATACATTGCTAATTTACAGGCACTATTCATGTAATTAGGTCGATAGGCCTGTATGGATATTATTCAATAAATAAATAAAATAAATATAATTTAAATGAAAATATTTTACAGATAATGACACTAACTGAATTCTGGGTGTACACATCACAGTTGTTTTTTTTTTCACATATCCATCCTAAGACAAGTATTTTTTTAAATTCACTATAACAGATGGATTTTTGCCCCAACTCTTCAATGTTATGTAGAACTGTATCTTGAAAACCTTCTCAACTGAATATTGAATGATTTCTGATGAGTACTCCTCCTGGGAAAACATGTGTTTTTCTTCTCTCTCATTCATCTATATAAGTTCTTAATTAAGACTGGAATAGACAATAAAAATGTTATTTCCGGATTTTTCTTTTAAGTTAATAAGATATCTATCAGATATAGTTCAGTGTCCAGCGTGGCTTTAGCCGGGTAAGTAGTTGTTTTCTGTTAGACATTCACAAAAAATAACATCATTTTTATCGTGGATTTTTCAATTCACAGAAAAATCTTTCTATTCAATAGAGAATGTTTCCCTTTTCAACATGAATACCCCACAAGAGGTTATATTGAACGATGGAAGATAGTGACTAAAGTTTATCTTTCAGTCGCAGATGATTTCACATCTGATTTTATGAACTCCCTGTTAATATTTTCAAACAAATCAATAGAACTTTATCTTCCATTGATAAGGTTGAAATTAAGTGTCTACATTTATTTATTACTACTCTTGGTAATACTTTATTTGGAAATCTACAAGTTGAATCGATAAAGAAAACTCTGAAAAAGGCTGTCTTTATATATCTGCAGAAAGCATAAAAAATAGAACAGCTGTCTTTCTATAGCTTCCATAAAAAGGGTTGGGTAAAATGAATAAAATCAATTGAACATACCCTGGAATGAATGATCCCCACTAGATATTTTTCACTCATAATTTTTCCAGTTCTTGAACTATCACAGAAAAAAAAATTAATTCAAGAACAGGGTGAGAAAAAACAAATGCCGAGCACAATGCAAAACGGGATTGGACCAATAAATTAATTTACATCGGCTCAAGAGTTTTTTCAAACGAATTAAAAAAAAACATGAATGTTTAGGTCAAAACTCACGATATAATTGACGAAGCAAATTCTCACAAATTGGAATTTTGTTTCTTTTAATATAATGATTTGAAACAAACATTTGTTGAACTGTATGAAATAGGTATTTCTTCTTCAGTTTCTGGAGGTAGATTCGTTTGTAGGGCCATAGGGAAAAAGTTGGGAATTTTGGAAAAAAAATAAAAATCTATATCTTTCCAAGCAGAGCAATGACACAGACATATATCGCCAGCAATTTTTAATAATAGGTTTATGTATAAGAAGTGTACACTGTACAAACGACTTCGATTTTAGAGGCATCCAAGAGGTGATTTTTTCCTCTTGAAATTTTTCCTATGGCCCTACAAACTATTTTGTCTTGGGAAACTGAAAAAGAGAGGTTGTATGAATACTCTTTTGCCACACAGAGTGCAATACATCGCTCTGTTTTCAAAATATATTTTTTTTATTTTTCAAAAATTCCCAACTTTTTTCTACGGCCCTACAAACAAATCTGTCTCCAGAAAGTGGAGAAGGAAGGTTGTATAAACATTATCTACCCTCTCAGAGTGTGATACATCGCTCTGTTTGGAAAAATGAATTTTTATTTTTTCGAAAACTAAACATTTTTCCAACGGCCCTACAAACAAATCTGCTTTCAAAAGAAGGAGGAAGATGTATAAACATCTTCTATACACTCAGAGTGTGATTTGCTCTGTTTGGAAAATATGAATTTTTATTGTTAAAAAATGATCCACTTTTTTCCAACGGCCCTACAAATGAATCTGCTTTCAAAAAGTGAAGAAGGGAAGTTGTATAAACATTATCTACCCTCTCAAGAGTGTGATACATCGTCGCTCTGTAATTGACAAGGAATCAATTTTTTTTTTATTAAATTATTATAATTGTCTGTTTTCATGGCATACTTGAAAAAGCAAAGAATCTCTTGATTTTTATTGCGCTACAGGTTGAAGTTTGGTATAAGTAATGCTTGAGTAAATTCAATTTTCTTTCAAATGGTGTAAAAAATAGGTGCCATTTGAAATACAAAAACGTTTTTTTCAATTTTTTAATGCAACATTTGAAAATCGCCTCAAAATGGGGCAACCAATGGGACAGCAGTTAGCCCTCGACTTGTTCCACAAATTTGCTTTTTATAATTATTATTTTCTTTCTCAAGGCGATCTACAAAATTATTAATTGAAGTTATAAATCAAATACATTTCTAAAATACTTTCTGAAATTAAAAATAAATTGTGGTCAAGAAGAACATGAAGTGACTTATTTTTTTATGAAAAAAAATCAAAATGACAGTCGGCTGGCTTATTCTACAGTATGTATATTTAAATGGATTTTCAAGGAAGGTGGTTATTTGATTTCGATTTGTGGAGATTATAAAGAACTCAAATCACTAATATCTGTCATTAATGGCATGCGTTTTCCTTTCATTTACGTGAACCATTTCCAAAATTAAGAATTTTTGTTAAATTTCTTTCAACATCCAATATTTTTGAATTTAGATAGTCAATATGATGGTCTTCTACTCTCTCTCTCTTTATATTTTTAGTTCAGGTTTCCTACAATTTTAAATGTGGCTTTCTTTGATAAGAAATGAGTTCTAGTGAATAAAAATCAATACATTTGCTGAAGTATTGAAGGTTTTCGAGGTGTTTTTAGTAAGTTTCTGTATAATGAAAACATCTCTACAGCTGCCAGTTTCCAGAAATTTGAATGTGGCTTCACTTCATTTAAAATGTGCCTCCACTTCATTTAAAATGTGGCTCTTCAATTGTGTTTCAGTTTGAGATATTTTCCACGGTGTGATTCAATTATAGATGAATTTGGATAGTGCACAGATTTTTTTAGATACTTTCATTAAGTTTTTTTTTCCTTTCAGTCATTTTTGACATTGTTTGCCTATGGCAATAATATGCGAATTTTTTATAGTTAGATTGAATTATGTTCCTTTATTTCAAAAATATGCATGTCTTTGATTTTCAGTTGAGCTTTCCTACAATTTTAGGTGTAGCTCTCGTTCATGAAAGTGCCTTTTGGGTGCATCTTTCTTGATTTTAAATGTGGCTTCTTGATCTGCCTAAATTGTATTCGGAAGTCCTTATTTATTCTTTTTTCTTTCTAGGTATGATTCCCAGAGCCAGATCAGACTACGAAGCGGTCCGATTCCTACTAGATAGACCATGATGTCAACAGCCTCTCTTCTCTAGGAAATATGATGATGGCTTTGTATAACAAAGAAAAACACATTCCCGATAGGATTGTATTGCAGCCTCCCGGCGGTTCCAATTAGCGTTTCATTCTCAAACTAAGTAGGTATTATCTTTAATTTGATGCAGTGGCATAAGATATGAAATACATGAGGATTTGAAATTATGCAATGATTCATTTATGTGGAAAGAGGAAAACGTCCGACAATGTTTAATCCAGTTATACCAATTTTATGAAATAGTGCCGTCCCCTGCACATATAATTTAAATGAAAATATTTTACTGATAATGACACTAACTGAATTCTGGGTATACACATCACAGTTGTTTTTTTTTCACATATCCATCCTAAGACAAGTATTTTTTTAAATTCACTATAACAGATGGGTTTTTGCCCCAACTCTTCAATGTTATGTAGAACTGTATCTTGAAAACATTCTCGATTGAATATTGAATGATTTCTGGTGAGTGCTCCTCCTGGGAAAACATGTTTTTTTCATCTCTCTCATTCATCTATATAAGTTATTAATTAAGACTGGAATAGAAAATAAAATTTTTATTTCCAGATTTTTCTTTTAAGTTAAAATATCTATCAGATGTAGTTCAATGTCCAGCGTGGCTTTAGCCGGGGAAGTATTTGTTTTCTGTTAGATATTCACAAGAATAACTTCATTTTTATCGTGGATTTTTCAAATCACAGAAAAATATTTCTTTTCAATTGAGAATGTTTCCCTTTTCAACATGAATACCCCACAAGAGGTTATCTTGAAGGATGGAAGATAGTGACTAAAGTTTATCTTTCAGTCGCAGATGATTTCACATCTGATTTTATGAACTCCCTGTTAATATTTTCAAACAAATCAATAGAACTTTATCTTCCATTGATGAGGTTGAAATTAAGTGTCTACATTTATTTATTACTACTCTTGGTAATACTTAATTATTAATTGGAGTTATAAATTAAATAAATTTCTAAAATAATTTCTGAAATCTAAAATAAATTGTGATCAAGAAAAACATGAAGTGACTTATTTTTTTATGAAAAAAAAAATGACAGTCGGCTGGCTTATTCTACAGTATGTATATTCAAATGGATTTTCAAGGAAGATGGTTATTTGATTTCGATTTGTGGAGAATGTATAGAACTCAAATCACTAATATCTGTCATTAATGGCATGTGTTTTTCTTTCATTAACGTGAACCATTTCCGAAATCAAGTATTTTTGTTAAATTACTTTCAACATCCAATATTTTTGAATTTAGATAGTCAATATGATGGTCTTCTACTCTCTCTTTTTATATTTTCAGTTCAGGTTTCCTACAATGTTAAATGTGGCTTTCTTTGATAAGAAATGAGTTCTAGCGAATAAAAATCAATACATTTGCTGAAGTATTTAAGGTTTTCGAGGTGTCTTTAGTAAGTTTCTGGATAATGAAAACATCTCTACAGCTGCCAGTTTCCAGAAATTTGAATGTGGCTTCTTTTCATTTAAAATGTGGCTTCACTTCATTTAAAATGTGGCTCTTCAATTGTATTTCAGTTTGAGATATTTTCCACGGTGTACAGATTTTTTTAGATACTTTCATCAAGTTTTTTTTTCCTTCCAGTCATTTTTGACATTGTTTGCCTATGGCAATAATAGGCGAATTTTTTAAAGTTAGATTGAATGATGTTCCTTTATTTAAAAAATATGCATGTCTTTGATTTTCAGTTGAGCTTTCCCACAATTTTAGGTGTAGCTCTTGTTCATGAAAGTGCCTTTTGATTTTAAATGTGGCTCCTTGATCTGCCTAAATTGGATTCGGAAGTCCTTATTTATTCTTTTTTCTTTCTAGGTATGATTCCCAGAGCCATCGAGACCATATTTCAAACCATTGACAAGTTGGCCAGATCAGACTACGAAGCTGTCCGAGACCTTCTAGATAGACTCTGATGTCAGCAGCCTCTCTTCTCTAGGAAATGTGATGATGGCTTTGTATAACAAAGAAAAACACATTCCCTATAGGAATTCAAAATCGACCTACTTACTGCAATCGAGCTTGGATGGCAGCTCGAAAACTCTGATGATTGTTAACATCCCTCCATTTGAAGATTATTATCAAGAAACCATGACTTCTTTGAGGTTCGCTGCCAAGGTCAAGCAAAGTTAGGACTCAATATATATATTTAAATATATATATATATATATATATATATATGACTTTTAGAAATGAGTGTAATTTTAAATTGTTGTTTTTTAGAATATTTTAAAGTGTTACTTCGTGGTTATGGAAATCTTTCAAATTTTATAAATTTTAACCAAAGATTAATCTAGTCTTGAAGGACTCCATGAATGTTTTCATAATATTTTTAATTGTTTTGATAATAAATAGTTTGCACGATTTCATCCTCTAGACTGAATATAATTTTTAATGCTTTTCTCACTAATAATTTTATGTTTGGAATAAAGAGTTCAAAAGTAAATCTGCAGATTTTTCATTGATTGAAAACCGAGTGAATTTTCAAGTCTCAGTTGCTTGTTGCTCACGCACTGGTTAATACCAGAGAAAAAGGAAACTTCCTCAATTAAATATTGAAGCGAAGTGAAAAATCCAGAATAAAAAAAGTTATTTTTGAGGGGTTGGAGGGTGTTGGTTAAATAAAACTATTCTACGACTTCGCTAACGTTTTGCGCGTATATTTCTCGCTTCTTCATAGCTATAATATAAAAGAAGTTTTGTTAGTTCACGACTAGTTCCGTATAAAAATGAAAGTCAACCTACCTTAGGCATAAATCAATCGACAAAGTACTTCGTTTAGTGTATTCGAGATATGTATTGTTGCAAGTTGTCGTTGAACTAATGTCAATGGATCTATTGTTAAAAACAAACAGTAGATCTATTGACATTAGTTCAACGATAACTTGCAACAATGCATATCTCGAACACCCTAAACGAAGTAATTTGTCGATTGATTATGCCTAAGGTAGGTTGACTTTCTTTGCATACGGACCTATAATTGCATTGTTCCAATGTAGTCGTGAACTAACAAAACTTCATTTATATTATAGCTCTGAAGAAGCGAGAAATATACTCGTGAAATGTTAGCGAAGACGTAGAATAGTTTTATTTGTCCAACACTCTGCAACACCACCTCCTAGATAATCCCCGACAAAGATCAGATGGAGTGAATAATAGCTCGTTCAATACTGATTTCTCGGTTTTTCTATGAAACCAAAGAAATGCCCAACTAAAAAGCATTCAACAATCATCTGCACCATAATGAAACAATTTGTTCATCCATATTCCACATTCTTTCAAATAAACTAGATGAAATAGAAATATTCCTACATAATCATAAATTTCACGTTTTCTGTCTAACAGAACACTGGCTTGAAAATTGCAACCTTGAATATGTCAATGTCCCCGAATACAAGCTTGTTTCGCATTTTTCGAGAAAAATTCACATCCATGGTGGATCAGCTATCTACACAAAAAATGATATCATTTCTGAGGAAGTGCCATTCTTGAATGAATTTGCAGTGGAATGTCATTTTGAAATCTGCAGTGCTAAATATGTTTTTGGTATGTCGTTAATTGTTGAGTAATCTAACTGACTGTGAAAATATAATGGATAAAGTCATAAGCGTTGGAAATAAAAGTGATCTAGTATCTAACTTTGCTGATCTAGATATGATTACAGTTTCCGCAAAGAAAGGAACAGGTAGTAATTATTAAACTAATTTTGCAGGACTAAACCAACGCTTGTCCGGAAATAAATGGTATATGTTACTGCTTACCTGGAAGAATATCTTTAGTATCGGCTCGAAAGGCTTTTTAATAGTATTTCTGTTTTTAGGAAAAGTCAAAACTTGAAAATATTTATTTACTATCTGTCTTTTTTTTGTTTTTTCGTGAACTACTTCTATATTTAACATTGAACAATAATAAAAATGAAAACAAAAGTAACATTCTCCTCCCCAGTAATTGTTCCAACAGTGATGAGAAAAACAAGAACAATTACTCTTCTTTCTTCTCGACGTCCAATACACAAAGCCTCGAAACGGGTCGGCGAAGAATGGTTCCATTTGAAAATTTTACGTCCACCACCCTTATCTTGCCATCTTTACCGGGATAAACCTGTACCACTCTTCCTTTTGGCCAAATATTCCTCGGACCATTCGAATCTACCACCACCACAATATCATTTTCCTGGACTGATCTGTTTTCTTCGAACCACTTACTTCTTCTTACAAGAAATGGTAAGTATTCTAAAGTCCACCTCTTCCAAAAAAAGTCTGCCAATTTTTATGAGGCCCTCCATTTTGAAAGTAAATTCAGATCCCTTTCTTCGGTGGATGTGCAAGGTAAAGCAGCATAATGTGTTCCAATCAGAAAATGATTAGGTGTCAAAGCCTCAGAGTCATCAGAGTCGACAGATACGTGAGTCCAGATACGTGAGTCAATGGCCTGGAATTAATTATATTTTCGACTTCAGCAAATACTGTTCGAAGAACGTATTCTTGTGGAAATCTAGTTGTCAACATTTCCTTCATAATTTTCTTCACGGATTGTATCAATCTTTCCCATGCTCCTCCCCAATGTGGAGCTGACGGTGGATTGAAAATCCATTTGATATTTTTCATACTGCAGAATTTGGTGATTTCTGTCTGATTTAAATTCATCAATGCTATAGTACATGAATAAAACTGTCTGTACTGAGATCATGTGCAATTTCCAAATGTATGGCTCTTGTTACCATACACGTAAAAATCACCCCATATCTTTTTTCTCTGCTTCTTTTCACAGCAACATTGATGTAGGTTCCAAACGACATAATGGTAGTTGTCCCATGATGGGTGTTTTTGGCAAAACCTTCCTGTTTTTACACATTTGACATGATTTCTTTATGTCTTTAACTGCTTGTCAAATATGTAAAATCCAAAATTTTTGTCTTAAATTATTGATGACCGTTTCCTGGCCATGATGGAATGCCTGTTCATGATAAAAATGTATAATTAATTTTGTCAACTTATGTTTCAGATCCAAAATTATGGGTTTTTTCATGTCTTCGTCGGCTTGTCTTAAATTGTTCAATCTTCCTCCTAGTCTTATTATACCGTCTTTGTCCAACTCGCACGAGAAAGTATAAAGTCTGCTAGATTTGTGTAACAACTTATTTCTTTTCAGTGAAGTTAATTCTTCGTAGAATGCGTCTATTTGAATCTTTCTGTAGATGAGCTTTTCCGCATTTTGAATTTCTGAGACCATGAGTTCTCCAGTGTTTTTATGACTTCCTCGGCAATTTCCATAATCTATCATGCTGTGGCTCTTCTAATCGATTCCATTTTGAAAATTTGTGGGTCAGGAATATCAAGTTTCCTTGAAAATTTCAAAAACGTAATCATTTTTTATTTCCAAATACTTGATTTCTCTCGTCTGACTTCATAGATTTTTCTTTGGGCCAATTTTCGATTTTTTCGCTCAAAAATTGAGGACCAAATAACCATGTACTCCTGTCAGAGAAATCGAGGGGTTTTATTCTTTTCGTCGCTTCATCCGCGATATTTGTTTTGATGGTACGTACTTCCACTGTGTCATGTTTGTCAGTTCATGAATCTCGGCCAGTCGCTGAGCTACAAAAACTTTGAACCTATGAGCTTCAGATCGAACCCATTGTAACACAGTTTTTGAATCTGTCCAATATATAACCTGAGAGATTTCAAACCTTAGAGTAGAGCTGAGTGAGTGCCCCAGTCGTGCCCCCATTAAGGCTGCTTGCAATTCCAACCTTGGGATGGATACAGGCTTCAGAGGTGCAACTCTTGTTTTTGCACTCACAAAGGCTGTTCGAATTTCATTTCCCCTTTCTATCCTCAGATATGCAACTGACGCATAGCATCTTTCTGAGGCATCTGAAAAAACATGTAATTGGATAGTACTACCATCTCTATCTATACTGAAATACTGTCGAGGAACTCTGAAATTGTAAATAGTTTGCAAGTCATTGATCCATAAAACCCATTTGTCATTCAAGTCATCGGTAATTTCGTCATCCCAATCAAGTTTATTTTTCCAAATTTCCTGAAGTAACACTTTTCCATGAATAATAAAATTTGCTATGAAACCAAGTGGATCGAAAATTGACATTACGACCTTGAGTACCTGTCTTTTTGTTGGACGTTGTTGATTATTCAGAATATGTTCATTGACTTTATGGAATTTTGTTTGAAAGCCAAAAGTGTCCTCTTGGGGGTTCCACCAAGTTCATAAAATTCTTTCCATTCTTGTTTCCGCATTGGCTTCAATATCCAACCCATTTTGAGCTACCAGTTCCTTGTCGATTCCTTCTAATACTGCTTTTGAATATGAAATCCAGTTACAAATCATAAATCCTCCCTGTTTGTGTACGAAAATTATGTCCTGGATCAATTTTATGGCTTCAAATTCAGAATCAGCATTTCCCAGATAGTCATCCATGTAGTGGTCTTCTATAATAGCACGTGATGCCTCTGGAAATTGATTTACAAAATCGTAAGCGTTCTTGTTTTTGGCTTCTTGAGCCAAACAGGGCCCACTAGTTGAACCAAAGAAAACAACTTTTATTTCAAAAATATTTGGCGAACAGATGCGATCCATATCTCTCCAGAGAAATCTTTGAGCAGGACGATCTTCTTGTCTGACACCGATTTGGAGAAACATTTTCTTTATATCCGCAGTAAATGCATATATTTTTATTCTAAAATTTAGTAGAATATTATATAGAGAATTATATAGATCGGGACCAGTGAGAAGGCAGTCATTTAGACTTATTCCGTTTGATTTGGATGCAGCATCGAAAACAATTCTCAACTTATTGGGATTGAATACACCGAAATGCGGCAAAAACCAAGTTTTCGTATTACCCATTTTGGCTTCTTCTTCGGAAAGATTTTTCTTATATAGCCCTTTTTTCCAAATCGACCATTTTCTCGCAATAGGCTTTTCCGAAATCTGGGTTCTTGTCCATTTTTCTCTCTGTAGAAAGCAGTCTCTTCATCGCATTCGATTTACTTTCTGGAAGAATCACATTTTCATGTTTCCATAGAAGTCCTGTTTCAAAACTCTTCCCTTTTTTCTTCATTGTTGTATCCAAAATATTTTGTGCCCTTATATCTTCTCTTGACATGGACTTGGTGATCTTTTCCAAACCTAAATTGTCAATTTGCCATTGTTGTTTCACCATGTCATGTATAATGTCTAAGTCGTCCTTTTCCCCATGATTAATGAAGCATACGTGACCATTATCAAGTCAAGTCAAGTCAAAAGTAATTTATTCAATTTCTTTGTTTACATTTTCTTATTTTATTCTAAAAATTTTTCCCTATGTCCCCGCTATAGAGCTCTGCGCTCTTTTCAGGGACAGCTAGATATTTTATTTCTCCTAATGATAACATTGCTATTTCTATTTAAAATTTTGTTTGGGTGTGAGGAGAGCTGCGGCTCTTTTTATCCTCCTTTTTCATTCGTGCCATTCGGCGTTCTGAAGGAACGTGCTATAGGGAAACCGCAGAAAACCTGTGCACACGAATGTTACATTACTATATATTTCATTTCCTTTTGTGTATTTTGTTTTATAAATTTTCCTTAATTGTACTTGTTGTAAAACTGAAAAGTATGAAATTTCAAACTGGGTTTCGTTGTGATTTTCAGTATTCTATTTTTATTTTTAGAGATCTTTATGAGTTATTTGTAGTTTTTGCATTTTGTTTTTCTGAATTGATTGGAATTTCGTTTTCTCGAATATTGTATGAAAATTTGGATCGAATTTTTTTTGTTGTTTGTGTTTGAGATTGGATTTTTTATTTCGTTTTTGCTTTGATTTTTCGATTTTTGTCTATTATTTTTATTTTGATGGAATTTTTTCTTTGTTATTGTTCAGTGAATTTTGATAATTTTTTCAATTTGGAAAAATATTTTCTATTGTATTTTTAAATTTTTGACATTTTGTAGTTGTGTTTCTTGTTATGTCTGTGTTTGTGAGTTGTTTGGGAATGGAATAGGGGGGAAATAAAAAAGTATGGTGATTTTATTTTATTATTTGTGTTCTTGATTGTTGTAAAGTAATCCTGTTGTTGCTGGGGGGAGGGGTGAGTTTCCGGGACGGGAATGCTGTCCATTATCAAAGATTTTGTTCGACCCTGTACTAACATTTCCATGAATGACCCAACCCAAAAGTGTTTTACTCAAAGCTGGACCATTCCAGGGGCCAGTTATAACTTTTCTGTTGATCAAGAGTGGCCAATTATCTTGACCAATCAATAGTTTGGGCTTTGCATCGATCATTGATGGAATTTTAATGTCAATAAAAGGATACTCACTGGAAATCTTCATCATATCAACACTTTGCGATGGCAAAGACATTCCTTTGATGGTTCTGGCATGACGAATTTGGAAATTCTTACCATTCTGTGGTGATCTGATGTTGCACGACACAATCCTCGAGTCATCTTGCTGCTTCACTTGATTATTCGTCCATTGAATATATAAAGGATGCTGAGGTCCATCAGTTCCAATTGGTCAGCTAAATCCTGGTCAATCAAGGTCACAGTCGAGGCATCATCTAAAAGTGCATAAGTGTTCAGGGATTTTTTACCACGATTTAATGTCACGGGTACAACTTTCAATAATACATTCGTATTTGTTGAAATATGACAGTTGATTTCGGATTCATTTGCGTTCATACGATGAATATCATTATTTTCTGAAATTTCAGTTTTATGTAAAAGCTGATTATGGGGTTTCGTACACTTATTTATTATACATATCTTAATTTTCCTACATTTCTTCAGATTATGGAATGGTATTAAACAAGAAAAGCAAATCCCTGTAGATGTAACTAAATTCCACCTTTCGTCTATTGTCATGGATTTGAATTTATAACATTTACTGAGATGGTGTAGTTCATTACCACAACATATGCATCTTTTATTTCCTACAGGTGAATCAGTGGTTGTCATCGTAACGTCTTTTTTGACTAGAGTTCTTTGTTTGAATTTATGGTTGTCAGTTTTGAAATCAGTCGTCACTTTTGGCAGAATAATTTGACAAGCAACGGATGCTTTTTGATCCAACCATAAACTAAACTCTACCAACTTATGATTTTGTGGAGTTTTATTCGAGATGTGTTCGATCCATTTAATTTTCAGGTTTGTGGGAAGTTTACTTAAAAGTTCCTGAAGTAAAATAGAATTTCGTAAGTGTTCCTCCTCATGTAGCGCTTCAATAATAACGACAAAGTTTTTCATTTCATCAGAAAATTCAATAAGCATATCTAATCTATCCTCTTTTACAGTAGGAAAACTTTTTATAATAACATCATAATAATGTGCTCAGGACGTCCGAATCGGTTTTGTAAAATGTCAATAACTTTGTCAACGTTTTGAGGCAAAATAAGTAAACTTTCCACAATTTTCCTAGCATGTCCCTTCAGACATTTTTGGAGTCTAACCTGATTCTCCTCCTTGGAGTAGCCACAAATAGCCGTTGTATTCTTATATTGAAAAATAAAGTTAGGCCATTCTACGGGATCACCACCGAATGGGGGCAAATCCTTTGGCATGGATTGTCTTGTAAGTATTTTGGCTAGTTGTGACGAAGCTATCTGTTCAGTATTAGAAATAGGTACTACCTTTTGAAAATCCTTTGCCGGTGACACTGATTGATGGCTGCTATCCCATGGACACTTACCATCAACTCATTCTTCAATATTAGGTATTTCCTTCCTTGACTCTGTACCTGTCGACTCCGATTCCTCTTCGGAAGTAGTTTCCTCTGCATTCATCTCCACCAGTCTCATTTCCAACTCCAAATCTAACATTTCCTTCTGATGCTTGTATAAATGTTCTTTCTTCTTCATTTCGATTTTGATTTGCTCTTGTCCGGATTTGTGTCTCTTTATGGTTTTGGCTCGACTTGATTTGGGTTTCGAATCAGTTTTTTCGATTTGTCTTGAACTATGACTCTTGAACTTTTGGCAAATACTGATTCCACTTTCGAAACAGTTCTTTCGGCAATATTTTCTAAAGATGGCATCACTTTTTCCTCCAACGCAGTTTTACTTTTTAGACGTTCACTTCGTCTAACATTGATTTGGACATTATTAGACTGCTGATTTATTCACAGTGCAGGTTCTTTATAGGCAGAGAAGGACCAATTATGTTACTGCTTACCTGGAAGAATATCTTTAGTATCGGCTCGAAAGGCTTTTTAATAGTATTTCTGTTTTTAGGAAAAGTCAAAACCTGTCAACTTGAAAATATTTATTTACTATCTGTCTTTTTTTGTTTTTTCGTGAACTACTTCTATATTTAACATTGAACAATAATAAAAATGAAAACAAAAGTAACAGTATATTCAAACCTTTTTTAGGGTTGGAAGATTTGAGAAACAAATTCAAGAATATTTAAATGATAGTCTGTGATAATATAATGCATATATGGTTATAGGTTTTTTTTCTTCTTAAATAAAGACGCAAATAGCCTATAGATAAAAGATAGTTCGTAGATGAAAACCCCGGTGTCGGCCCCAGAAAAATCGCTTTGTGGAATTTTTTCAACAAGAAATATTGTCAAAAATGACAATTTTTTTTGGTTTTTTACAAATATCTTAAAAATTATTGGAGGAATCTTTTCACACTCCATGTTTTGTTGTGCGACCAGATCGGTGCATTTTCCACTGAGAAAATCCGAAAAAACCTCTAAAAACAGACCATTTTTAAAAAATTCATAATTTTTATGCATTTAAAGCTGAACAAACAATCTTGCGGAAAATTATAGATAATAACATGTGTTCAACGGTGCCCAAGATGGTTTATGCCCGATTGTAGTTTTTACACAATCGCGTTATGAACAATTTAAGGGCTTATCTTGCAAAATGCGCCGATTTGAGGGAAATCGTTGTATTCAAATTCTGTAAACAGCATCTGGAAGTAGAGATCAATATCTACAATTTGTATATTTTGGATTTTCACCTGAGAGGTGGGAAATGTGTTGAAAATATCACTGAAAGTTGCTCCAAACGCTTGCAAGTGCGCTCGAGGCAGAGTCGAGTAGCGGTAGGGGGGGAACGAGCCAGCAGAAGAGAGTGTATCACTGCGCGGCGGGTTTCTTATATGTTGGCGCATATTATTAGCGTGTTTTTGCATACGTTTTCAGTTATTTAATTTTATTTATTTATTATTATATTACATTAGTTGATAGTGTGGCTAGTATTGAAGTACTTTTAATGGTTAAAATAATTAGCTTTTAAACAACTCTCCGGTTTTTTTCGTTTTATACATATTCGTACATTTTGTTCATTTATAAATAAATGTAAGACATTTTATTTAATACATAAATGTAACATGTTCACATACAATGCAATATATTCACTTACAAAAAAGAAAATCATGAATGAGATTGTTGATATGAACATCACCACAATCTCTACTTATCATTTGAAAATTCTGAATGAAACTAAATAATACTTAATCTGCATAATTTATTTGCAGTAATCAATTACAAATTAAAATTTTTCTATAAAAGCATTTACAATTTTAAAAAGAAATAAGAGAATTATAAAATATAACAAAAACATTATTTAAAATTATTGCATTTTGTTCTAATTTCCAATTAATAATGACAAGACACTACCTAAAATATATCCAAAACTTCCGTTTTTGAAATTTACCTTTCATTTTATAATTCAAAAACTTCCAAGGTTTGCGATTAATCACTGCTCATATCCATGGTCAATGTATTTGTTTTGTATACAGTATCGGAAACAATTTATCTGGGGTATAGACAGAAATCTATACGAGCAACAAAGAAGGCAATGATATGATAATACCACAAACAAGAGAGACGCACTGCTGTGCGCCCCACCCGACCCCAACTGACCACGTGGCAATGCGACTTGACTCATTCTTGCCGAGCCGTAGTTACGAAAACAAAAGACCATGACAATTATTACCTTTTGAAACATGCCGCCTATTTACACAACCGCAGAGAAAGTACAGATCGTTACGTGGTACTTTGGGGGTAATTCTGTACAAGATACTAGAAATCTATTCATAGTGGCTTTTGCAGATAGACCTGTACCTACGGAAGCGACTGTCCTTTCAATTATTAATAAATTTCAGAATTTTGGGTGTGTGGCAGCACATTGCAAAAAATGTTGTCCCACAAATCCACCACCGCATCCTAGACAAATACCCGAGGAACGGGAAATAAGAGAAACACAAGTGTGTGCATTGGCAGAAACGACACCTTGTTCGAGTAGACAGATCGCCGACGACGTGAATTGGAATGAAGGAACTATAAGTAATATTTTGAAGAGAAACGGTTATCATTGTTTCAAAGTCAAGACCACACAAGAACTTTTGCCTGGAGACCATTTCAGACGTATGGAGTTTTGTGAAACGATGGTCGAAAAATGCAATAGGGCATTTCGTGTAAATGATGACTTTCAAAAAAAGGTGTTATTTACCGATGAATCGTCCTTCTCAATTCATCGAAAACACAACCCTCCGTAGTATGTTATTGGTCTCGGGAAAATAATCATTTGAGTATTGCTGTGAGGACACAGTACCCAAGAAAATTAAATGTGTGGACGGGACTTTTAGGCGATCACGTCATAGGCCCATTTTTTATTGAAGGAAATTTAAATGCAGCAAAATATTTGCAACTTTTGCAAAATCAAACTATTCCTGCAGTTCACGCTCTTCCGATTTACTTTAACGACGTGGGGTTTCAACAAGATGGTTGTCCTGTCCACAATGCAGGCACGGTGGTTACATTTCTGAATCAATTATTTCCCGATCGGTTAATTTGTACGCGAGGTACAATCAACTGGCCACCTCGATCACCAGATGTAGCACCTCTCGATTTTTATTTCTGGGGCATGCTAAAATCGGAGGTATATCGGCATGAGTTCGAACGTGCCACCAATTTAGATGAACTGAGGGCAAAAATTATTCAGTTGTGTGCTCAGGTAACACCAGTTACACCTGCGGCTACCAGAACAGAATTGTACAATAGATTCGGCTATTGTTTGGCCCAAAATGGTGGTTTGTTCGAACATTTAATAAAATAATTCCGTACACAAAATATTTGATTTGGTTTGTCTTTTCTTGTAAATATTTTTTTTCTCTCCATTCAAGAAATAATTGTTTTTCTGTTAGAAATAAGTTTTTTGTTTTTATTGTCTTACAGAAATATCGTTTGCTTTTGTTTATGTTTAAGAATTTTCTTTTATTTTCGCGGCCACCACGGCACCAATGAATTTTGATCTACCTGTCGTCTGACAGATTAAATTGAATCAATGATTCAGTTTAATTTGTTAAAATTATCTGATGTGAAATTATCGTCAATAATTATTCTTCATTGCAGCGCACACATTCTCCCGACTGCTGCTGGTATGATACTTAACGTCCTGAGCTAACTGCCCTGACTCTCCTATCTCTGTGCCGTGACGTCGATATCCCTTCCTCGAGCGAGTCGAGGAGAAATTGTAATGCTCTCTCAACACCACCATACCCAAGATAAATACTTCCCGATACTGTATATTTACAGGAACAATTACTGTCCTGTGAATTTAATAAACAGTCTCTGCCTCGAGCGCACTTTCAAGCGTTTGGAGCAATTTTCAGTGACATTTTCAACACATTTCCCACCTCTCAGGAGAAAATCCAATATATACAAATTGTAGATATTGATCTCTACTTCCAGATGCCGTTTACAGAATTCGAATACGACGATTTCACTTAAATCGGCGCATTTTGCAAGATAAGCCCTTCAATTGTTTATAACGCAATTACGATTTCAGAAGCTGAGACAGGGATACGTCGACCGGACCATCAGAGGAGACGAGGCGGCGAAAGCAACGCTGATGTCCCCCTGGAGCCCCGACCGACGTGGCCTTCGCCAAAAGCCCAAGAAACAATTCCCATTCCTGCCAGCTTGACTTCTAGCCACTTCCACAAACCTACCTGATGAATACGCCAACCACTTGGACGAAACGCCGTTTACCCTCAGATAAGAACAACATTCATCAGGGAAATCCATCCAAAGCCAACCAAACACCAAAACCAACCCCAGGACCGATCTTGATGCGAACCACACCGCCTGCATACCCACAACCCCCCCAAGGACCAAAAATCCAAACCCCAGATTTTCCGAGACGTGGATGCCAGCCAGGACAGCATTCCCGCCCCGGAATTCACCCCCTCCCTCGCAGAAATCAAGAAAACATTACAACATTCAAGAACATATCATAACAAACAAAATCACCATATATTTTATTTCACCGTCTACCTCAATCCCAAAACAACGAACAAAAACAGACATCGAAAAGAAAGTACAACCACAAAATTCATAAAAACCAAACAATAATCATTCAACCAAAAAAACCACAAAATCAATAAAATAACAAAGATTGCAAAAATCATATCAGAAAGAAAAACAAAAAATAAACCACCAAAAAAAATTCAAATTCAAAAAAAAAAAAAAAAACCCAAAATAACCAAATTAAAAATTCAAGCAAAAATGATTCAACATCTCAAACAAAATATCAAAAATAACAAATTCAACAAGAAATAAAACAACAGAGCAAAGAAAAACTCAACCAAAATCAAAATTATATACAAAATAGAACTCTGAAAACCACATAGAATAGCAAGAAATTATACGATTATTATCTATAATTTTCTGCAAGATTGTTTGTCCAGCTTTAAATGTATAAAAATTATGAATTTTTGAAAAATGGTCTCTTAGAAGTTTTCCCGGATTTTCTCAGTGGAAAATGCACCGATCTGGTCAAACAAAAACCATTTTGTAGGTTTTTAAATTCTCTACAAAAGTTCCATTGAGTGTGAAACGATTCCTTCAATACTTTTTAAGATATTTGTAAAAAAACAAAAAAGTAGTCATTTTAGACAATATTTTTTGTTAAAAAAATTCCACAAAGCGAAAAGAAAAGAAGCAGTTCTCGAGTTAATTGCGGAGTCACCTGAAACAAGTACTCGAAGAATTGCCAACATACTGAATGTAAGCAACTTCACTGTATTTAAAATTCTTAAAGAACAGCAATTGTATCCGTTTCATATTCAACGTGTGCAAGCTCTACTACCTAGATACTTTTGATATGACTGGGGGGTCTTGGGGAAGTAAATACCCCACATCTGACCAACCAAATGATATGCCCGGACTATACGGGGTGTTATGAATTAACACAACACACCTGTAAAACCAGACTTTTTGTTAGATTGAGAAAACAAGCATCGAGAGCATCGACTATCTGAGGATGGTCGAACCGAGATTATGTTCCTGGAGCGGCACAGGAATTACCCCTTTCTCTCTGTGCTTGGGCGTGAGTTGTTTATCCAGGAAGTACGTACCGGATTTCAGAAAGATTCGAAAAATAATAATGCACTCATAAAAATGTCAAGAATAGACATATATATTTAATAAAAATTGACAAAAATAGTCATCCGATCTATAAACGGATAATATGAGACAATATTCAGCAAAACAAATAGAGTGTGGTTCACTTGAAGTTAATTTCACATCTGTCTACAAATTAAATATATTGCCTAAAACAATAGTGACATCAATTGTCAAAAACGGCTGGAAATAATTATCTTTTGAAAACTCTGATAACATGAAATTATGGAGATACCTTTACAGACACATGCACATTATAAATGATTCAATTTGCCAACCCATAAATACAGAAAACATATATAACTTACGATACATCAGCAGAGTCAACACTTATTCACTGAAGATGGCTTTTAAACGACAATTAGTTTTAATTTTATTATTAGTTTGATAATCCCGCGGAAATTGTTATTTTAATTTTACTCGCACTGTATATTAGTATAGCGTGTATGGATATGGTTTTCTATGAGATCAAAACTATCGATTTGAGGTTTTTCGTTGACTTATTCACGTTCTGGAAGCGTTGATCAATAATAGGTAATTTTTGGAAAAAAATACTGGTTTACTGGTGAATTCACTTGGATACTCGGATTAAATTGAATATAATTTCTATTAATGACTACTTAAGTTCACTGCTTGACAACTATATTCGTACTCTTCTCATCTTGATTTCACTATGTCGTGCTTGACTGAAATCTAACCTCATTTTTAAGAGGAACATATTACCGGAGTAACGATTATGAAATGACTGACCTGTTGATGGCTCGCGCTTCATGCTTTTATTCCATTCAACCCTGGCCATGAGGCCTTCGCCGATTAACGATCCCACACTCGTTATCTTCAACTTGTCAGCGGCTCAATAATAAATGGTTTGTTTCTGTCATCCAAAATGTATAAAAATAAAAATGTATGCCTTCCGAGGGAGAGTTATAGTTAATAGACTATCATAATCTATAAATTTATAGCGTTTTTCTGTCGTCCTAAATACATTAAAACAGTTTTATGATATCTCATAGCATAATGCCATTAGGTGATCTGTCAACAATTTGGAATTTATACTCTTGTTTACTCGATAATGTTACTAGATATGGCGATCAACGGACGTGATGAGTTATTTATGACTTATGTGTGAAAGGGTAATTTTTTTTATAGGAATTCTCAAGTGCCTTTACTTATCTTCAGACGATGAAGTATTTTTTTAACGGGCATGTACCATATCAATTTTCAGTCGCGCATTTAACTTTTGAACCCATTCCTATTGAACTTTCTGGCTATAACGTTCATATTAAGGAATATCGTGTTGTTTGTTATGAATGAAAATTTTCTGTAATTATGGGGCATCACACTTTTTTCCGCGCCCAGTTTTTTGCCATTGGATTCTTCATCAAATCGCTCAAATTCCTAATTTTTTAAATGGCGTTTTGTTTACTGCAAGGCTGATTTTGGACGACAGTGTATACGAAATTTCCATAACAATCACCTCTGGGCTGAGGAAAATCCACATGGAATCTTTGAAGCTCATTTCCAGCATCAGCTTTCAGTCAATGTATGGCTTGGGGTACGGGGCCTGTGGCTCAGTGGCACCAGCGTCGGTCTTGTGTCAACTGTTTCCACCTGGCGTGGGTTCGATTCCTGCAGCTGGTGAAAAATTTTTTCAAGGTCCCAAGAGTGGTTTCGGATCCCACTATAAAAGGTAAGGTCCCCGTGATCTTAACTCGTACAAGTTTTCATTAACTTCTGAGGGTTGGTCAAACAACTAAGAAAGCGGTTAAAAACAATTTTACTTGCTTGATGATCATTTAATCGGTCCATATTTCCTCCCGCAACGACTAACAGGCGACTCTTACCTTAATTTCCTACAGGAAGAGTTACCTGTTCTTCTTGAAGAAATTCCTCTACAGCTGAGACAACACTTCTGCTTCATGCATGATTGTACGTAATCACTTAGATACAGTATATCCAAATCGTTGGATTGGTAGGGGAGGTACGGAACATTGGCCTGCTCGATCTCCGGATTTGAATCCTCTAGATTTTTGCATTCGGGGTTTTCTCAAGTCATTAGTGAGAAATTAAATATTAAAGAAATATACGCGTTAAGATGTTTCATTTTTTTGCATAAAAACGGCGCCCCATACGAAAAAAAGGCAGAAGAGATTGTTTGTCACAAATTGAACGAAGAATTCAAAAATAATTTTTTATTTGAAATATCCCAGTGGCGTACCATTTTTTTCTTTAAAAAAATTGAGATCATTACCCCTAAGCGCGCCAATGATGAACATAAGATTATTAATTGCATGTCAAAAAATGCGCAATAACTACCTCTTGAATTTCATTTGCATATCTTGGCCGGTTTCAGAGCAATAAATAAATAGTCAGTTCTTAAGAAAAACTTCAACACCCTGTATCTCAGAAAACGAAGAATTTGCGGACAAAAGTTATATAGCAAACTGTCATAATTTTTTCATGCAGAATCACCCCCTGAAGTTTGTCGCACTGTCTTTCTGTCACTAGGTACCGCCAGTTAAAGTTTATCTTTTCCGGCGTACCTATAGGTGTTACAAGATCGATGATGGTTTGTTTACGTTGTGTCTCACTTCAGCCAGAGTTCTTTGGACCTTTTGCTGGTTGACTACTCCGTACTGATGAGGGCCAAGAAGCCTGAAACCGTATGGATTGTTAGGTGAACACGACATAAATTAAACATAATCGAGCTTATCAGAAAGAAACATTTGCATTCAATGTCCATTGATATTATATGGAAGTATGCATGGATTTTCAGGTGAATATCATTCAACTTTCTGCGTGGTATTTGCCAGGAAAGTAGTTGTTTTTCACCTGAGATCTACCTTTCTCTGGTTCAATTTTATATTGAATCCTTTATGTGAAGAAAACCGTTTAAATTCGATTTTTCTATTCATTCCACTTCACATGGCACTTATCTCTCACTATATGCTAGACGGGCTTGCCACTCCTACTGAGAAGGAATCTTTCATTTAGAAACCTATCGAGGTGGGAGATTTTCGGAGTGTTCTTTCTGTCACTAGGTACCGCCAGTTAAAGTTTATCTTTTCGCGCACCTATAGGTGTTACAAGATCGATGATGGTTTGTTTACGCTGTGTCTCACTTCAGCCAGAGTTCTTTGGACCTTTGGCTGGTTGACTACTCGTACTGATGAGGGCCATGAAGCCTGAAACCGGTATCGGATTGTTAGGTGAACACGACATAAATTAAACATAATCGAGCTTATCAGAAAGAAACATTTGCATTCAATGTCCATTGATATTATATGGAAGTATGCATGGATTTTCAGGTGAATATCATTCAACGCTCTGGTATTTGCCAGGAAAGTAGTTGTTTTCACCTGAGATGTACCTTTCTCTGGTTCAATTTTATATTGAATCCTTTATGTGAAGAAAACCGTTTAAATTCGATTTTTCTATTCATTCCACTTCACATGGCACTTATCTCTCACTATATGCTAGACGGGCTTGCCACTCCTGCTGAGAAGGAATCTTTCATTTAGAAACCTATCGAGGTGGGAGATTTTCGGAGTGTTTTTTTTCTGTCACTAGGTACCGCCAGTTAAAGTTTATCTTTTCCGCGCACTCTATAGGTGTTACAAGATCGATGATGGTTTGTTTACGCTTGTTCACTTCAGCCAGAGTTCTTTGGACCTTTGGCTGGTTGACACGACATAAATTAATGTGAGGGCCAAGAAGCCTGAAACTGGTATGCGGATTGTTAGGTGAACACGACATAAATTAAACATAATCGAGCTTATCAGAAAGAAACATTTGCATTCAATGTCCATTGATATTATATGGAAGTATGCATGGATTTTCAGGTGAATATCATTCAACGTTCTGCGTGGTATTTGCCAGGAAAGTAGTTGTTTTTCACCTGAGATCTACCTTTCTCTGGTTCAATTTTATATTGAATCCTTTATGTTTAAATTCGATCATCATTGATGATCTTACTGAATAAATTTTATTATTATTATGGACATACATACAGACAGAGTGCAATATCAAATTTGCAAAAAACTAGTCAAAATTTGAACCATTTTCAACAAACATCGATATTCTACCACAAATAATAAATTGAGCCAAATTTTGCATTAAAATATTATTATAGCAATATGACGGAGGCGCCTAAGCTGACGAGATGAGATATGAGTATTCTTTGAGGTTAGAACAAAAAAAATGGGGAAAAAAATTTGTCGCGTAGGTGGCTGTGATTTCAATTTTTGTTTATTCTAAACAACTTTTAAAAATAAACTTTTTTTATGTTGAAAATAAGGGTAGTTTACTCCTGATAAAAAATTCTTATTTTTTGTTCTCCCCTGTACACCGTTTGGAAATTTAGAATTTTGACAACTCTATTGCAAGTTTTCCCCAACGCACCAATTTTTATCAAGAATAATTATTTCTGACAAATGGATAATAAAAAAAGTTTTCCATATGAATGTTTCTCAAACTTTTATCATTATGGGAAGGGGATTCGATCGGTTGCTGTTAATCTATCCAAGTTATTTTTACAAGATTTTATTTCATCTCTACTCCTTGATACGGGCTTGAAACAATCAACAAAAATGCAATGTATTCTATTCTCTTTATTACCACATCATGACTTTATGAATAGTTTTTTAAAGTGAATTGGATATTCCAACACCAATTTTGCATATCATATTAAATATGAAACACTGAAAAACATTTACTCGCTTCATTCCTGACCATATGTCGCTTCAATTAAATAACAATGCTGGTTGAAAATGGGGTTGCAATTTCACAGGATATTATAAAAGCAAACAGAAAAACTACATTTACGTAAAGAACTGAACATTGTTAACATTTCTTTAATTATAAATTCAACTTGACGTTGGACATGGCCAATTCTTAAACTAAAATGTTTGCGAAATTCACATTGATTTTTTGGTTAATTTGATTCCATAAACGAACTATGTAATTGCTAATACTGGTAAAACAGATAACATTAAAATTAGCTATTACACCTTGGTACAGAAGACCAAACAATATTTGATTTTAAAAATTAATTTTCAACTGTTTTTAATTGATAAAAAACATTCAACCGAGTATTCGATACTTCAACTATCTATAACAAAAAGTTTTATCAAAAATGACAAAATCTCAAGAGGCACAATTTATGTTAACTGTGGAAAGCAATTAAAAGTCTCTCTAAACTGCCTGGAAATATCCATCAACAATATATATATATACAATAATTATACTACAATATTATTGATTTAAAACAATTGATAAACGTTCAATAATAGTTCTTTATATTAACTGTTCTGATTCGGTAGAGCGGAAAACCTGAAAATAGAATCTAACGAAATAATCGAAATATCTTGGGTATACATGAATTAGAATATGCAAAGACTAATCGAAGTAAAGCTCATAATCTGACCAATCAGATTCATCGGAATCTGTAAAAAAAGATACTAGGTCTTCTAGATCATCTGCCAGAGACTGCCATGGAAAGTCTCGCTCGTCCAGAAAGTCCCAAAGCATCACCTGCTGCAAAAAAATTACGTGTTATACCAGTGAAAATGAAATGAACTGGATATTTTTTCTGATGTGGACACTTTCTTCACAAAGGTTTTATCCAAATTCGATATATCAACACAGCATTACTGACTAATGTTGAGATTTATAAAGTTAAACAATGCCAAAACCAGAGAGTGGGGACTCCTTTGGGCGCGATTTTGACCCAGTTCCAGACGTCCGAATGATTTGAAATTTGGCAGGTGTACATAATTCCGGTGACAATGCATTAAAAAAAAAATGTGTGAAAAAAAAAAAAATGGCGGCTCCAATATGGCGTACGAGTTTTGTGATTATGGTACGATTATGATTCTTTTGTCAAAATTGAAAAATTCAAGATGGTGGACGAATTTTGTGATTATGGTCTGATTCTATTCAAAATTGGTATGTGGGGGTTTTTGGAGTCGAATATTATGATTCTTTTGTAAAAATTGAAAAATTCAAGATGACGGCTTTAAAATAGCGGCTTATGGTCTGATTTTATTCAATTCTATGTGGGGGTTTTTGGGGTCGGAGATTATGATTATTTTGTCAAAATTGAAGGATTCAAGATGGCGGCTCCAAAATAGCCGCGAGTTTTGTGATTATGGTCCGATTGCTTCAAAATTGGTATCTAGGGGTTTTCGTGGTCGGAGATTATAATTCTTTTGTCAAAATTGAAAAATTCAAGATGGCGGCTTTAAAATGGCGCCGAGTTTTGTGATTAGGTCTGATTCTATTCAAAATTGGTACGTGGGGGTTTTTGAGGACGAATATTAGGATTCTTTCGTAAAAATAAAAGAATCAAGATGGCGGCTTTAAAATGGCGGCCGAGTTTTGTGATTACGGTCTGATTCTATTCAAAATTGGTATGTGGGGGTTTTGGGGTCGGAGATTATGATTATTTTGTCATAAATGAAAAATTCAAGCTGGCGGCTCCAAAATGGTGGACGAGTTTTGTGATTATGGTCTCATTCTATTCAAAATTGGTATGTGGGAGTTTTTGGGGTCGAATACTATGATTCTTTTGTAAAAATTGAAAATTTCAAGATGGCGGCTTTAACACTCTGACTGCCATGTCAGTCGATTTCGACTGACAAGAATTCCTCAGCTGACGCCGCGTTCATTTTATGTGCGCGCGCACCACCAGGCCGCGTGCTTTTTTCAGTGCTAACGGTACAGAGATTCGTCGAATCATGTATACTCAGTGTTCATTTAGTAGTACGCACGTCAATTTCATGTTTATTCGTGTTTCCAAAAACGACTGACACGGCATGGAACCACACGTAATTTTTTAGTTACAGTTTTTAAACATTGGTTGTTTCTGATTATCATAATGTAAGTATTTTTTTTTTAGGTACATATGTGTGTTTGTGTTTCGAGAGTGTGTGGATGACTACATTGGGTCATAAATTGAAGTAAAAAAAATTCAATAATTAATTTTACTGTTGTTTTTATAGGAGTTGGAATTTGAGAAAGCCCCTCTCTTCTCAAGAACTTCAAGAAGAAGTGGAAAATCTATCCGAAGAAGAGTTCAGGGATTTTTCAGACTTCTCTGACATTGACCCAGATTATAATAACTCTAATAGCGAGTTGGGTAGTGTATCCAGTGAATCCAACGAGGATCCGATTTCATCAGATAATGAAGAAGTAATGGAGAATGAAGATGACGAAAACGGTACTGCACCAGATCCCGCAAGTAATCAATTTGAATTCTCTTGGTACGACTATTCTGGAAATCACAAAACATTTCGATTTACTGGTAATGAAGGTATTCAAGTAGATTTAGCAAAAAATCTAACACCCGTTGCTGCATTTGATCTATTTTTTTCTCCTGAGCTTATAGCTCTCATAGAGGAAGAAACAAATCGCTATGCAGCCTATATAATTTCCACTACAAATGAATCAGTGGTACCCTACAAATGAACAGAAAATACGTAAATTTGTTAGCTTCTATATTCGGATGGGATTGAATTGTCGTCCGGCTATTGCATCATATTGGTCAACCGATGTGCTATACAAAAATCAAGTATCTCAAGTATTGTCAAGAAATCGTTTTGAAATGCTATTGAGGATGATTCACTTCAGCGATAGGGAAAATGAGACAAATAATGATAGGCTTTACAAGATCAGACCTGTTCTTGATATGTTGAATAATTCTTTTCAGCAGACTTATACCGTGGGACAAGAAATGGTCATAGACGGAAGTATGATACCATGGAGAGGCAGACTAAAATTTCGTCAATATATACCAACTAAAAGTCACAAATATGGGGTGAAACTTTTCAAGTTGTGCAGTCCAAGCGGCTATACATGGAAATGCCAAATATATACTGGACGGACTGAGGAACAGCGCCCTGCAGGACTTGGAATAGGTGAAACTGTCGTACTGGCATTGACTGAGGGATTATTGGATAAAGGCAGAACCCTCTACACGGACAACTTTTATACTAGTTGTCCATTAGCTAAGATTCTACTCACCAAAAGCACACATTTGGTAGGTACACTTAGACGATCAAGAAAACACCTGCCAAAAGATGTCAAGACGAAGAAGTTAAAGAAACATGAATACATTGGGCAAGAGACTGATGATGGGATAGTTGTCTCCAAATGGAAAGATGCTAGAGATGTACTAATACTATCCACATTACACGGACTTGGGATGAAAGTTCCTCCACCTTCAAGTAAGCTGAAGAGGGCAATGTCACCAACAGCTAATAATGATGAGCCCACTCGAAGGAAGGAAAGAGCAAACGAAGCAGCAAAACTGAAGCCTGAAGCTATTATTGCTTATAATAATGGAAAGTGTGGCATTGACAAGTCTGACCAAATGGCTTCATACAGTACTTGTAATCGACGAGGCGTCAAGTGGTACCGAAAGGTTTTTTTTGAATTGCTGACAGGCATGTCTATGGTGAATGCATTCAACATATATAAAGAACATACCAATTCAAAATCAAATATCAATAAATTCAGAGAAGACGTAGTCAGGACTTTATTATTTGGAAATGATGCCAACAGAAAGAGTCTAATGATACCCAAAGTAGCACATTTATTTAAAAAAACTGATGAGAAAACTCGAAAGCAATGTAGAACTTGTTATTTCAACCTAACAAAAGAAATGTCAAGAGCAGAAGCAAGAAAAAAAGTGAGAAAAGTCCGAACATATTGCGATGGATGTGATGGAAAACCTGCAATGTGCCAAGAGTGCCATATTGAAAATCATAATTCATAAGTTACTTATTTTTTTAACAATGTAAAAGATTTCTAATAAAAAGTTTTTCATAATTTCCAATTGATGTATTTTTACTTAGGGGACGTCAGGCGCCGCGAAATTTTGTAGGCTTATAAAATTCGGCGCCGCGATCTCAATAAGCATACCCAATTCAATATAAACTCGGTCTAAAAAGTCTGACACGGCCGTGCATGATAGTGGTGCTGTCGATCATAAACGACTGACGTCGCAAAATTATGCATATCAGTCGGTCAGTCATATACGACTGACAAAACAGAATAAAATACCCAAAATTTAGTATGCCGGCATTCAGAGTGTTAAAATGGCGGCCGAGTTTTGTGATTATGGTCTGATTCTATTCAACATTGGTATGTGGGGGTTTTTGGGGTCGGAGATCATGATTACCTAATTTGATAAGATTATTCCATTTTTTTATTTGCAAAAAAATAATAAAAATAATAGTTTAAAAAAAACTAAAAAAACACGCCTTCACAAATAAACCACACTAAAAAGTAGGAAATAAATAATAGTTAAAAAAAACTAAAAAACACGCTTTTATAGAAAACCAGACTACAAAAATTGAAAATAAGAAAAAAAAGTATTTTATTTAAAAAAAGCGTGGGGTGCATGGTATCGCCTCGGCCAACAATTACCTGTGATCTGAGACATTTCTTACTTTACTGCCCTAGGTGTGTAATGTACTATATAATTATTGATACCATGCACCCCACGCTTTTTTTAAAATAAGATACTTTTTTTCTTATTTTCAATTTTTTTAGTCTGGTTTTCTATAAAAGCGTGTATTTTAGTTTTTTAAACTATTATTTATTTAAGAATTATTTCAACTACTTAGGGCCAAAATTTTACCGATTGAAGTTGAAAAGCTATATAAACCTCGTATATTTAGTAAAACTGCTTCAATTCGCATTTATCAAAATTCTAGACATTTTTTGGAATGTTATTTAGTGATAAATGTATATTCTTCTCACACCATATAACGTTTTCCTCATGTTTTCACTTATTTATTTAGCATTACACCACCCTAACAGCTAATGCCTTATCGATCCCACCAAATTTTATTTTTAAACCTAAAAGGAGCAAGGGAAAAGTGGGGTGTTAGTAAATCCGTTGACATTTGTTATACAACTTATCAACATACTCAATAAATAATAGTTTAAAAAAACTAAAAAACACGCTTTTTATAAAAAAAAAAAAAAAAAAAATAATAGAAAAAAATACAAAAAAATTTAATTCAATAAATTTGAATTAGGATAGTGTAAAAAAAATAATAAATATAAATTAATAATGTGAATAAAAAAAAAATTATTTAAAAAAAAAACGTGGGGTGCTTTTTAAGATTCAGATTAAGCACCCCACGCTTTTTTTTCAAATAAAATAGTTTTTTTTCTTATTAACATTATTATTAATTTATATTTATTAAACATTTTTACACTATTCTTAATTCGAATTTATTAAAATTTATTTTATATTTTTTAGTTTGGTTTTCTATGAAAGCGTGTTTTTTCGTTTTTTTAAACTATTATTTATTTATTTTTTAGTTCGGTTTTTTATAAAACGCGTGTTTTTTAGTTTTTTTGAACTATTATTTATTTTCTACTTTTTAGTTTGGTTTATTTATAAAGCGTATTTTTTTATTTTTTTAAACTATTATTTATTCTAATCTACTATTAATTCCGTGATTACTATTAGTAACTGTAATTATTTTCCAAATCATTAATGTGTACAGCTGTATTAATAGTCAAATCTCGATTTTAGAAGTCATTCGTGGTCACTTTGGAGACCTGCAGAACATCACTTTCCAAAGACTCGTTCATCCAACGAACAGCGAGGCTTTGGAACTCATTGCCTAGGGAGGTGTTCCCCAGGCATACAACCTTCAGAAATTTAAGAACACCAACTCCTACCTTCTTTCCCTAGGTTCCCACGATGTTCTCTGAACATTACAGGATATCCCTTTTCGTGGGAACCAGAACATAAAAAAAAATTCAAAGATTTTAACGTTGTCAATATATGTCAATATGAGTGAGCCGCCATCTTGAATTTTTCAATTTTCAGGAAAGAATCGTAATACTCGACTCCAAAAACCCCTACATACCAATTTTGAATAGAATCGGACCATAATCACAAAACTCGTCCACCATTTTGGAGCCGCCATCTTGAATTTTTCAATTTTCCGAAAGAATCTAATATTCACCCAAAAAACCCCACATACCAATTTTGAATAGAATCGGACCATAATCACAAAACTCGTCCACCATTTTGGAGCCGCCATCTTGAATTTTTCAATTTTCACGAAAGAATCATAATATTCGACTCCAAAAACCCCACATACCAATTTTGAATAGAATCGGACCATAATCACAAAACTCGTCCACCATTTTGGAGCCGCCATCTTGAATTTTTAAATTTCGTTTATTTTTTTTCATTTCCAAAACCCTTTTTTTTTTACAAAAATTTCTTAATGCATTGTCACCGGAATTATGTACACCTGCCAAATTTCAAATCATTCGGACATCTGGAAGTGGGTGAAAATCAAGTCCAAAGGAGTCGGTTACAAACAAACATACAAGTGAAGCTAATATAAAGCATGTAATTATAAAATCAGGGAATTTGAGAAAAAGAAATGTTACCAATACTCAACATTACGTCAATTTTACCGTTAAATTACGGTCAATATATATCAATTTACCGTTACATAGCAGCATGACAAGTTTCTATCAAATCTGATTCGAATTATTGGACAATTACTGAATAAACAATAAAAGTATTTGAAAGCTGTTGTTGCTCTGTTAAAAAAGAAATTATTTTTTTTACAAGCTTTTATTTACTTTTACCTGTCCCGATGTGTGTAATCAAATCTTACAAGTTAAATTTGACTGGCCCACTTCTAGTTGTCCGATTCATATAGGATTAATACATGTCTATTTATATATCTAGCAAGTGTTTTCAGTACCTATCTACTAAACTGTTAGAATGCCGATTCAAAGTACTAGTAATGTTGGACAGTTTAAGCTAGTATTCAATCAATTTTAAATTCAAGAACGGTTTTACCTGTAGGACATCGATATCATGATCAACATTCCTGGGACGCCTCTGCCGAAGAGGAGGTCCCACATCACATTTACTTCCATCTGGAAAGGCATGTAAATAGAAGCATTTATTGCCAAATGGACATTTGCCTTGCCCTTTTTTGAAATATTTGCAGTCTTTTCTAGATAAAGCATTCTTGTAATCATCAATGAGTTTGTCTTTATCTTCTTTTGTATCCACCCAGTACATGCTCGGACAAACAAAATCGGAGGTGAGCCTACATTCAGGGCATGCCCTGAAACAATAATAAATTGTTAATCACCATTCAATGGTGAAAAAATCTGTAGGGTTCGCCAATGTGGCACAAATCAAGATAACTCTCTCATTGGTAGGGATACAACACAAAAATGAGAAAAAAAATGGACAGGGGGCGAACAAATCTTCAAAAGTAACAGAACGATATTTTGCTATAGCTAATATGATACACATACAAGGGTAGCCCCAGATTCGGAGATAATGTGGATAGAGGTTTCGTCCTCTTCCTCGCCAAATCTGCATTCTTCTTCCTCTACTAATCCGAGTTCCTCTTCATTGTTGACAAATCTTTTACCACTGAGCAATTTTTTCAAAATGATCCGAGGAGGCTAAATCTGGCGAATTGGGTGCGTGAGGGAGCAATTTGAACTTTAACTCATTGATTTTGGCCATCACATTAAAGGATGTATGAACTGGAGCATTGCCTGATGAAACAAAACTTTCTTTTTCGCCAAATGCGGCCGTTGTTTCTTGATTTCATCATTGAAACGATGCAATAAGTTCGCATGATATTCGCCGTTGATTGTTTTTCCTTTTACATCTTAAAATAATTATCATTCCTCGATTTTGTAATTTCTGCAATTGACCCATTTGATTTTGGTTAACTAGATACATCAATGCAGCCACAGTAGTCAAAGTGACGTCTTATTATGCAGTTGAAACATGTTAATCCAGCAAAAGATGATAAAGATTTTGAGATTCTGGAGAAAAAAATACAATGTCTTACATATCTTTCGAATGGTATATTCGGCATGCTAATTTAAAGTTAACTGATGGTCTATTGGAAATCCTAGATACTTAATTTCAATTACAATTGTGAGCTGGCTATTGAATATGCTGATATCAACAGAGTTAATATCAATCATTCTTTGATTCAAATTTGATGAAACAATCATTGCCTTAGATTTATTGATATTCAAGTTTGAGTTCATTCACTTGTAGATATTTTGTACAGCTTCTAAATCATACAAGGATATCATCTGCAAATAAGTTAATATGGTGCAAGCCAGGTACATAGTTGATGTCATTTATATAAATGGTGAAAAGTAATAGTTCCAAAACACTGCCTTATGGTACGCCTATCTCGTTTATATTTTGATCTAACATTATGTCACAGATTTTAGTTCTTTGGCTCCTATGCTCGAGATAGCTATCTAACCAGTTTGAAGCTTTTCCCTTTACACCATAGTACTCCAGTTTATTGATTAATTTTATTCTGTTGATTTGATAAAAACTTTTCTCTGAATTGCATTTCTCCTTTGGTGTTCCTATGATATTTAATATTGTTACAGAAATGGACAGGTACGCCCCTGCATTATTTGTTATATATGAGACAGATGTTGTTTACATTGAAGCGACCGTTGAACAGACAGTTATTCTTGTGAATATTGTTATGCAGAGAAATGAAGTAGTTCAAGGTGAAGTGCATTGGAGTTGTAAACAAGTATTGTATTGTCACAGTGTTATGTTTCAAAGTGTAATAAACGGATATTGAATTTATTGGACTATTTTTGAACCCCAGTTTCGTAACAATATCTATTGGAAAAAAGTTTTATTTTTCATCAGGTTCAAAATATACATCTTGAAAAACTTTAGACAGAAATATCGTCACTAGTCATGGGAGGGTTTAATGAAAGTTTTGATTAGCTAAAACATATCAGCAATGATGAAAGAAATTTTGCTAACTGCTGATTCAAACAACATTCAAAATATATTTTGAGGCACTTAGTATAATTGAAAATTATAAAATGGCTATCAAAATTGTCTCGCAAATCATATATTATATTCTATTGCTAAATAGGTGAACTTGATTTGTATTTCTCTGTTACTTTTAGTGTAATATCTGAAAATTACGTTACCTTATAATTTTATTTTCAAACTGGCGAGCTTGTCTCCATTTTCGAATGCAACTTAAACAAAAGCAGTGATTGCAATTTGGTAAGATACCAAATCTTTGTTCGCCATTAGCCTTCTCCATTATCACTTCAAAACATATACCGCAGGATTTTTCTTTGGAACGTGCAATAGCAAAGGATAATTCCATATTCTTCTCATGCTGCTTCAAACATTCCTGTAATGAATAACAGAATTCATCTTTACTGGATCCAACGTTTCACGGTTGTAATATTTTGATGGATTTAAGGTGTTGAAATCCAGAAATGGCATATAAATACACTGACTCATGAATAAAAATCCATTATCTAATTTCTTGAAAGGAAAAGTTTCCACGAAGTAAGTATCAAGAAATTTTGCTTAAAGCTTATTTTTTGTGAAAGAATACTCATACTCGACATGTTTTGTTGGTATACTGGGTGACCACGAGGTGAGGTGGGGCGTTTTGAAGAAGTGACCCCAACTTTTATTTCTCATATGACACCCTGTATCCGAAAGTGCTTTGAATTTGTGATTTGACTGTTTTTAAAAATTTAAAATTGGTTGAAAAATGGCAGAAAAACAGTTGCTTTTTCAATCGAACAAGGTTGGCCATGAAGATCAAACTTAAATTATCTCAACTGATGAACGGCGTCGGTACTTATCAGAGGAAACTTCGAGATATGAACCAAGTGAAAATAAGGGTCCCCATGAAATTGGAGCTCCCATATTTTTCAACAGTTATAAAAAATTACCTCGAAACCGAAAAGTACCCCCATAAAATGTTCCCAACCACCATTTCTAAATTAACGAGCTCTTTTCACTTCCTCATGTTGAAAATTCATGAATTATCAGATTACCCGTGTGAAAAGTTTTGAAAAATTTCTGAAAGGAACAGGAGGTACAAGCAGTTTTCATTATGAATGTTCTCAAAATTGGATGTTTTTCAACTAAAGCGGTTTTGAGCATAAGAAAGTGAGATTTGTGGCAAAATAAGAAATATTGACGATTTTTTTGAAAAAAAAAGAATTGAGTAGGCCGCTGCAGTAAAATTTGACTCATCCTTACAATTCTAAAAAGAATATGTTGCAACAAAGTGAAATTGTAATAGAAACAGGAGTACATCACAAAGGAAACAATTCTAGTAATCTTTACAAGAACAGGAAAGGATGATTAACAAGAAACACTGTAAAATGTTTTGAGAAAAAAATACTTATAAATGCTTAAATAGGTCACCATCATGTTCCACACAAGCTGCTAGTCTTCTAGTAACTGAGCCCCGAACTCTAGCAAGCATAGCTCCATCAGTTGAACGGAAGGCTTCCGTGATCCTATTTATCATATCATCTGCAGATGTTGGATAATATCTGAAAACCCTTTCCTTCACGTACCCCCAAAGAAAGAAATCCATTAAAGTTAGGTCTGGGGATTGCGCGGGCCAAGGAATAGTACCTCCTCTGCCTATCCAACGATTAGGATAGGATTGATCTAAAAATTCTCGCATGATCAAAATCATGAAAGGTAAATTAGATCTTGATGATCATTTGATAGCGAATGAGTTCCCTTCCACCTCATAACTTTCCTAAACACACTAACATTAAATTCTAGAAAGCGATATCCCGATCGCAGATGCGAACGTACGTCTTCGGTAGCTCAGTTGGGAGAGCACTTGACTGGTAATCATGAGGTCGTGGGTTCGATCCCTGCCCGAGGATATCTTTTTCTAGAATTTGAAAATTCTTGTCTGCATATAAAGTGTTGCATTGGAAAAGGTACTCGAAACTGCAGCCTATAATCGATTTAAAAGAGCCTTTGAAACCATTGATATTGATTTGCTTTTACAGAAACTCAAATATTATGGTATCTCGGAAATAGCATACAGGTGGTTTCAAAGTTATTTTCTTAATAGGCTTGAAAGAACCAGAGTGTACTCTCAGGTGAACTGCACAAGATGTTTCAAAGAGAAGTAATTTAGGATTTTTCAGAAATGAAAATTTGTCAGCAAAATGCTCGTCAGTGTTTAATTTGATGTCCTGATCACGAGTCGGTAAACAAGTTTAGCTTATCTCGTCTGTTTATGTTTTGAAGCACCACTGAATACGTCGTATTACAAAAAAATATTATAATTAGTATATACTTCGTGAGTGAATATTGAAAGATAAAAGTTACTCATTTAAAACCATGTTTGATCAGTTCTCGGCGATTTTCTGAGTTTATCCAAGAATAAATGTGTCACCCAAGATGTGAATACCATGACAATAAAATTAATTCAAAATGTTATATGTAAATCTTTATCTAACTTTCCAGATGCACAGTTTGCACTAGTACGAAACACTCATTGTAAGAGGTTCGATTCGCAATTGACCACTATTTATTGATCATTTCTTCTGAAGATGGGAGGAATTCAACTTTTATAATCGAAAAATGAGTGACATCATTTTCAAAAATTATTTTTTCCTAGAAAACTTAGTTCTAGCATAAACAGATTTTGGCAAGATGTTTCCTATTGCAATACCATAATTTTGTAAAAAAATTATCGACTTCCCTTGGGATCCAGGAGTAGAATTTCCTACCCTTAATTTTCAAAAATTAATTTCTCATAGAAAACGTGGTTTAGCACAAAGATATTTTAACAAAATGTTTTTTGTTGCAATCCCATCATTTCGTGAAAATATGGCCGATTTCCTGTAAGATCGAGGGATAAAATTTCCTATCCTTAATTTTCAAAAAAATTCCTGGAAAACTTTGTTCTAGCACAGATCTTGGCAAGATGTTTCTTATTATTATTATATATACCATCATTTCGTGAAAAAATAGTCTACTTTCCTTGGGATCCAATTTTCTACCCATAATTTAAAAAACATTATTTCTCATAGAAAAACGGTCTTCTAACATATAAATATTTTTGCAGGTATACATTTGAAATTGAATGTAATTAACTGGGAAAATGAAAATTTTTAATTATTATGAAAATCCGATAACTGTATTGAATAGCTAATAATAAACGTCGGTGATAGCCCTGGTAGCAAAAATAGGCCGACGTTAAATAAATAAATAAAATAAACGAAATAAAAATCAGCACTGAGGGTTGCATTCAACGATAATACTAGTCATAAAAACAAATGCATATAATAATTTTTCCTGGTAACAAATTATACAATACAATATATAAAGTCTGAAGCCTCAGAAGGCTAATTTAACACGAATACTATAATAATAATAATAAGTTTATTCAATCTCAGAAAATAGACATGGCATTTAGTTACATATAAATGAACAAACATGTAAAAATAATACCACAGAAGTAGTGGAAACTACTTGTATGTGGAGTATTGATTTTATCATGGTAGACTCACTCACATTATAGTGTCTAAAATGGTCTGCAGAAAAAATTCCATTGTATGAAACTTATTTTAGTATAAAAGTAATAACTATAAAATTTAAAATACGATATGGAAGTAGTTACAGTATGTGCATATAAAATATATACTGGTAATATACTGGTATATATACTGGTATATATACTGGTAATAATAAATGCAATAAACTTATTCAATAACAAATAATAAAACAGATAATCTCAATTCTCAAACACCTCAGAAAGTTGCATTTAAAATAAAAATACTGATAATAATAAATGCAATGAAAGTACATTGTTGAACAAAAAATAATAATACAGATAATTTTAATTCTCGAAAACATCAGAAGGTTGCTTGAACAAAAATACTGATTTGATTGTTCAATAATAAATAATAAAATAAAAAATAGTAATTCTGAAACAACTAAGAGGTTACATTCAACAAACATATAATAATAATAAGAAACCATATTAATCAATAACAAATAATAAAACAGAAAATAAGAATTATTAAATATCAGATCACATAAAATTTGTATTATTTTGAAACACATTAAAGTTTCAAATATCAGTATATGGGTACCAAAAAGTATTCCAAGATTACTATATTAACTATAATATTAACTAAACCCAAGCACAACATAACATTCATAATATGATGGTATTGAAATAAGAAACATCTTGCCAAAATCTGTTTATGCTAGAACCAATTTTCCAAATTCATTTTTGAACATTAAGGGCTGAAAATTCTATTCCTGGATTCCAAGGGAAATCGACCATTTTTCCACGAAATTATGGGATTGCAATAAGAAACATCTTGCCAAAATCTGCTTATGCTAAAACAAAGTTTTCTAGGAAAAATATTTTTTTTTAAATTAAGGGTAGGAAATTATACCCCTGGATCCCAAGGGAAGTCGGCCATCTTTAACGAAATTATGGGATTGCATGTTAAGACTTAATTGGTTGGTACGCCACTGGTTTTGGCTTTCGGGTATTTCCGGAGATTTGGTCTGCAATCTTTGGCCGCTGTTTTTACACTGGTCCGGAAATTTGGGAAATCTTGAATTGGTGCTAATCAATTCCAAGAATTCTGAATTCGTTTCTGATTATTTTTTTTTTAAGTTAACGATAATTTAGGTTTATAGCTAGGCACAGAGTTTCATCAATGCAAAACCTCGAATATAAGAAAATACTTATAAGTTTTGAGTGTTTCAAGTAATATTGTTTTTGGTAATTGGTATATGTTATAATGGTGAAAAAAAATGCTCACCTGGCGATGCCTCTTTCTTTGTTCTTCATTGTAGGGGTGTAAAATAAGCCTTTCACACATATCACACATATCACCATGTAGGTAGGTGCAATCAGTCAAATTCCTACATATACCATCTTTATTAACGTATGGGCACAACTTTCTGTTGGCATTTTTCTCCGCAGCAGCCGAAGGATTGAGTGCCTCTGCATAGCTTCTTGGTCTGGCATTTTTTGGCACAAATTCCGGGGCATTCACCCAAGATTCATTCAAACTAGTTAAATATCTCAAGGGTGGAGAGGCGCAAGCACCCTCTTGATCTTTTACTTCAGGCTCCGGTTTATTGTCATTTTCTTCATTGCAATTTTGGCTGAAACAAGGCAATACAATTTCATGAATGTATTCTTGTATTTTAGATTTAAAATGTTTCTTTCGACTTCAGACAGCTAGTGAAAGTAAAAACAAGGAGGGTCAATTTTTGAGAGAGGCTAATAGACTGCCTAAGTTGTGACGTTAGACACGATGGGCGGAGCTTACGAACCTTTACAAATGCATGTTAAATGCCCATAAAGAATGTTTATTTTTTAGTGTATTCATGATTGTGTTAAAAATAAGGGTGGAAATATTTTGTAATAATGAGTCCAAATTTAGGATTTCCCATTAAATGTTATTGAAGGTAAGGGTTATAACATATTTATGGCTTATTTAAGATAGTTGAGGTTATAACATTGTTTTGTTCCAATTCAGAAATAATTAAATTTAAGACTAAGCTACTTTTACTGGCATTTTTGTTTTGGAGCATTTCAAGTACTTTAACTGATCTGTATACCTCTGGGGCAAGAACAAGTGGCAGAGGAACTCAGTGTGATCTACAATATAAACATGTTCATTATGTTTTATCTTTCATGCTAGCATGTATTTCACCTCTGGGGCACGTTCCAATCCTCCAACTTTTCATCCTAACCGTTCATAAACTTGGTGGATTCCTACTTATTAACTCGTGAAAGTCGTTCCTATACTCCGGTTGATTTAATCAGATGAACAACTTTTTCACGAACTCGAGAGTCCGTGAAAAAGTTGAAATATTTCAACCCCATGCGCATTGCACATTATAGTTAGAAGTGATTAAAGGTTAAGCTCTTCGTCAGAATACGAATCTGACTCACTATCAGATAAAATAGTATCTACAAATTGTTTCAGTAATCCAGTAATGGAAAGGATCTTCCCTTCAATTCCTTCCATTTTTACATCCTTGAACCATATCTTAAATTTCAATGTAATTTTGAATTATTTTGGACGATGACAACTGACAAATAACTACTTTGTTTAGTTTCGTTCCAAAAGAATCAAAATGACAATTGACACAATATGCCAAATTTTTCACTCTTCTTCCAACCAAATTGGGGTATTGGAACGCACTCCTGATAATCATCAAATCAGCATCAAATTGCATTGTTTTGCAATGGTTGGATTCCAATGCATTTTCTCCTTTTTTAATATTTTATAATGAAAAGCGCAAACGAAGGGGTTTTGAAACAATCATCAAAAAGGCACGGTGTAATAGTGCCAGTTATTTGGGGAAATTTAGCCAACAAATAGCCATGAAAATAAGCACAAAAATAGGCACGAAAAAGGCATAGTGTAATAAGGCTTTAAAACGTGTTTTGAAGTATTCTAAGCTAGAATTCTGAAAATAAAACAAAATATTCAAGCAAAACATACAGAATAACAATCAAAACAAAACAATGACATAACCTCAACTTTTTTTAAATACGCCATTAATATGTTATAATCTTTACCTCTTTACAAAATATGATGGGAAATACTAAATACATAAACAAAATATTAGTATATCCACCCTTATTCATAACACCATCACGAATAAAGGAAAAATAAAAATTCCTTATGGCCATTAAACATGCATTTGCATTTTCGATGAAAAGGTTCTACAGCTCCACCCTTTTGTGACGTGAGACTTAGGTGGTACATCTTTTTAATTTTTAGAACCTGAAAAAGTAACTTAATTGAAGAAGAAAAATTATCAATTGCTTGATCCAAACTAAAACAGCACGCTGATTTAAATCTTGGTGCATTGCATTACAATTATAATAACAGTATCAATTTCAGTGTAGTTATTGGAAAAATGGATACATTAGGGATGATTTTTTTTAGTCAATCTGCACTAATATGAATTATTTCCAATAAACTTATGTTGAGGAACAAAAAATGTTAGCATGGTGCCATATTTATCAAAATTATATTTTGTATATTTCTTGCATAATTTTTTTTTTAAGTATAACCTTCTCAAAATCCACCGCGATAATAGTATAATATATAATTCTACTGTACGTGTGTCACTGAACTCCTCCTAAACGGCTGGACCGATTTGAATGATTTTTTTTGTATGCGTTTGGGTGGCGCCCTGGATAGTTTAGATTCACAAATCAGCCCGGCAGATGGCGCTGCAGTCGGTATCATAAACGGCTGGACCGATTTGAATGAATTTTTTTGTATGCGTTTGGGTGCGCCCTGGATGGTTTAGATTTTCAAATCATCCCACTAAATGTTAAGGGTGGTCCACCCATTAATTTTATTTTTTATTTTTTAGATTTTTTTTATTTTTTTCATGATACAGCATTCAAAAATACATACAACCCCAAATTTTCACCCTTCTACGATCAACCCCTATTTTTTTGGCAAGATTTTTATTTTAATTTTGTCATGACTTGGAATAAAAAAATTCATATTACTCTTAATTTTCACCCTTCTACGATAAACCACTATTTTTTTTATTTTTTTATTTTATAGAAAAAATGGGATAACAGGAAAACGGGATAACGAAAAAACGGGATAACGAAAAAACGGGATAACGAAAAAACGGGATGACAGGAAAGGGAAAACGGGATAAAGAAAAATGGGATAACAGGAAAATGGGATAACGGGATAATTGGATAACTGGATAACAAAAAAACGGGATAACGGGACGACAGGATAAGGGAATAACGGGAAAACGGAATAACGGGATAAATAAAAAACGGGATAACAGGAAAACGGGATAACGGAAATAACGGGATAACGAAAAAACGGGATGGCAGGATAAGGGGAAAACGGGATAACGGGATAAAAAAAAAATGGGATAACAGGAAAACGGGATAACGAAAAAACGGGATAAAGGGAATAACGGGATAAATAAAAAACGGGATAACAGGAAAACGGGATAACGAAAAAACGGGATGACAGGATAAGGGGATAACGGGATAAAGAAAAAATGGGATAACAGGAAAACGGGATAACGAAAAAACGGGATGACAGGGTAAGGGGATAACGGGATAAAGAAAAAAAGGGGTAACAGGAAAATGGGATAACGGGAAAACGAGATAACGGGACAACAGGAAGCGGAAGGAGTCAAAAGCATAATCTAGATGGAACAACATAAAGGAAAACATAGAAAAAAAGAAATTCTACGCGGACGAGAGTTTTTGGGAAAAACAGTTTAGGGAACATAGAAATTTGGACAGAACAACGTCTGTCGGGTCCGCTAGTATATATATATATATATATATATATATATATATATATATATATATATATATATATATATATATATATATAAAGTGATGGCAATGTCATTATTTCTAACTGAATAAAAAAAAATTACAAGACTCGGGGGTTTTATCTAAATGAGCTGATGCTCCCCAAAATATAAGGCTATAGGACAGACAGTATTGATTGAGCCAGACCAAAATATGCAATCCTTAGAATATTTTTTTTTTTTTTTTATGTTCTGGTTCCCACGAAAAGGGATATCCTGTAATGTTCAGAGAACATCGTGGGAACCAGGGAAAGAAGGTAGAGTTGGTGTTCTTCTTAAATTTCTGGAGGTTGTATGCCTCGGGGAACACCTCCCTGATAAAAAAACATATAGAGCTCAATTTAGAACAATGTTATCAATGTGTTTTTCTCATATCATTTTGTTATCAAGGGTAACACTTTGTGAAATTAACTTGTTCTATTGAATGTCCATTCAATCGCACTAGACTATTATAATTCTTTCAGGTGTTTTTCGTAGTGAAAGACTTGAAGACAGTTTTACTGTTGTTGATTATAAGGCCATTGCTCAGGCAATATTGATGAAATTCTTCTGCACTCGAGTTTGCTCTAGAGACAGAGACCTGGGATTTTCCATTGTCACAAAAATTTGTATCATCTGCATAAGCACTATCAGATTTGGAGTCTTACAGGATATCTCTATATCATTCATAAAAAGTATAAAGATTAAAAAAAAAGTTTTTAATGTCTATAAACAGGAATAAATCCCAATAACAAGACATAAATCGTTATCACTAGGCGAGTTTACAGTTTTATATACCAATACATATAAAAATAACCAATATATACCTGTATACACATACATACATATATACACACATAGGTACATGCATATATAACATTCTACTTTAATTGTTTGGAAACACCTGAAGAGAAAAACATAAATAAGGAAGAAAATACATAATTCAACCTGATCACGATCAATTGAATAAGCAGTATAGTAAAGAGTATGCTCAAATATTTGGGCTTGTTTGTAAAAGTTTCTTAATATTGTTCTTTGTTTGGCCAATTGGTTCATAATATATATCAAGATTGGTACAGAATTGATTGTATAGTTTGCTCATTGCTACGACTGGTGACTGGAGTAATATGTTAGTTCTTGAATTGGGTAGGTAAAAAGTCAATTCATTTCTAGAGTTTAATCGTGGAACATGAAAGTTGAAATGGGAGAGTAATTCGGGACAGTCAATCAGATCGTTCACTAATCTGTAAATGAAGATAATTGAATAGTAAGTTCTTCGGTTTTGAAGGTATAGTAATTTGAATTTATTCAGGAATATTCTATTGTCTAATTTATATGAAATATATTTCATGAAGCCTCTTTGGATGGACTCTATTTTGTTTATGTGTATATTGTATATGGGCGACCATATTAAGGAACTATATTCCAGCCGAGATCTCACGTAGGCATTGAATAGTGTTAAAAAGCTCTCTTGGTTACGAAAGTTCTTACAATTACAATAAATGAGACCAAGCATCCGTTTAGCTTCACATGTCATTGTATTATAGTGGATAGAGAAGCTCAATTTTGAGTCATAAATGACACCAAGATCCCTTGTTTGAGTGCTTTTTTGAAGGGTAATGTTATTTTTCAGGGTATGTATTGTGTGAGGGGGAGATTATTTTCGGTACACCAAACGTGTAAGAATTCAAGATCTTTTTGTAGGATTAAGCAGTCCTTCTGAGATACAATAGGTCGAAAAAATTTTCAAATCATCGGCCAAAAGTAAAAATTGGCTTGAGATATTATTTCCTATATCGTTTATGAAAAGTGAGAACAAGAGAGGTGCTAAGTTGCTTCCTTGTGGGGCACCACTGTTTGCAATAAATTGGAAGGATTTATGGCCTCTATAATCTACAAACAGGATATTAGTTAGGTAAGAGCGAAAAAGGATCAGGAGTTGTGTGTCAAAACCATAGGAGTAAAGTTTATTGATGAGAATATTATGATCCAACTTGTCAAATGCCTTCGAGAAGTCCGTATAAACAGTATTCACTTGTAGGTTTTCATTAAATGCATTACTTACTGTTTGTGTGAAGCACATTAAGTTGGTAATTGTAGATCTTTTACTGAAGAATCCGTGTTGATTATTGGAGATAAAATTTTTATCAGGAAATATCCTGTTAAACAAGCACATCTCGAAAGCCTTTGCAAAGTTGGATAACAGGGTTATAGGTCGGTAATTTTGAATATTGTTTATTGCACCAGTTTTGAAAATAGGGCAGATTTTTTTAATTTTTCATTTGTTGAGAAAGCACCCTGTACTCAGTGCTAGATTAAAAATTACCTGTAGTGGTACGGCTAGAATGTGTGCACAGTCTTTAACGTAAAAGCTTGGTATGCCATCATCCCCGCTGGTAAGTTTAGCTTTTAATTTTCTAATAGAGTTGCAAACTTCAGTTTCTGAAAAATGCTTGACAGAGATGATGGCATTGTTTGAAATGATATTTTTGAGCTCGTGTGTTTGTTGTGGAGGAGAGTATGCACTTTCAAAAAATTGTGCAAATGCATCCACAATTTCTGACGGATTACTGTATTCAACATCGTCCAATAATAGTATACTAGGGATTCTTGATGTACCTTTCTTATTTTGAATGTAGGCCCAAAAATTGGTAGGATCTTCTTTGATTGCCCTCAGATTTGTTTTCGTATTCTCTACGTATTATCTGTACGCTAAATTAATTTTAGTTTAATGGATCGGCGAAGGGATCGGAATTGTTCTCTGAGATTATCTGAGTTAGTAGTTTTCAGTTTTCTAAAGATTCTATTTTTTCTTTTAATGTCATTGATTATTTCACTGTTAAACCATGGAGGATATTTTCTAATAAAGTTGTGATTGACCGGAACACACTGATTGAGAATTGGGGTTAATAGGGAATAGAATAATTCTAAGGCTACATTGACATATGTACAAGGATCAAGGGTTGACCAATCGACATTTTGTATAAGAGTATATAAAAGTGGAAAGTTGGCTTTACGGAAGTTATATCTGACTTCGGCAGAGTTATATGGTATCACCTGTTCAGGTGATACAAGTTTTAGAACAATGTTTAATGCTGGATGATAGCCATCTTCTGTTAGAAATGGTAGGTCGTCGTGGGTTACAGAGCATTCTAAATTGGATAAAACTAGGTCGAGTACGCGATTTGAAATTTTGAGCAGAGAATTGAATTGTTTTAGATCATAAAAGCTATTGAATTGATGGAGATTATCCAAATTGTTATACCAAAGTATAGGATTATCATGTAAATAGTTTGGTATGTTGAAATCACCTATTATAAGAATTTTGTTATCGTATAAGCATTCAAGTGTTTCTAACATATCCAATAGATTCAAAATATGAGCATGGCTAGTATAGGGACGTATGTAGATAACAAACAAAAAAAAAGTTATGTTTGAATACAATTTTGCAACCTATGATGTCTAAAGTGAAAAAGTTTGCCGCAAATTCTGATACTAAAATTGGTGATTTCTATGACAATGTATCCAGCCAAAATGCCGATTTAATCGCTATAACTGAAACATGGCTCAATGACTCCTTCTATAATGGTGAACTATGTGATGAAACATATACAGTTCACCGCTGTGATAGAAAGTACAGTGAACTAGATGTAGAAAGAGGTGGTGGAGTGATGTTCTTGGCGAAAAAGGAGCTCTCGGCAGTACTTATCTCCAAGAGCTCGAGCCCACTCCTTGACTGTATTTGTATAAGCATTAAGATCAAAAATTTTGTGTTGTTTTGTGTCTACATTCCTCCAAACTCAAGTCTACATTGTTAAAATCTATTTATGGAGTCTGTGATAAATATGGAATGCCTAGAAAACTATGACTATATGTATCTGATAGGAGATTTCAACCTGCCTGAAATAGATAGCACATCATTTGATCTTGATAACGGCTCATCTAAAGCTAAAATAATAGGCCATCTAATGTCGCATTACAATCTCTTTTCAATAAACAACATTAGGAATATAAATAATATAACTCTAGATCTGGTACTAACCAACATGGTTGATGCTACAGTAGATGT
>JAFIRS010004941.1:0-70157 GCA_018342105.1 Gonioctena quinquepunctata
AAAAACGATTCCATTACGGTAATCAACCTGAAATTCTATAATTCTTATAATTTTCATGAACGCACCTCTTGTGGTACTGATTTAACGAAGGGTGTGAAGAACTGACGCGATCCCCATAGAAAAAATAATTTGATCAAAAAGTCTGTTAGTGACAGAAACATTTACAGTAGAGAAGTGACGTCATCTTAAGAGGTCCCTTTCATATATCGAAAGCTGTTGAATTCCAGATCACATATGTATGTTGAATATTTCCGCCACATATTTTTAGTCCGGGTGCTGATAAATATGTAACCCAGCCACAGATTTTAATTTTCCACTACGTCAGCATGTGTGGATAGAAATCTATGGATAACTTCACACCAATTTTTGATGATAGCATAAATATACTGATGATAGCCCAAAGAAAATCAATCACTCTGTCTCTTCACAAAACGAATAAATACACCCCTTGATACCCTTGAAAATTGGTTAAGAACATACAAGTTTACCTTAGCTACAAATAAATCAACAGCTTTAATATTTCAAAAAGGTCAGACTCATCAAATATAGCTACCCCTATATTTTCATTATAATCCATATTCTATCGTACTCAAATCAAATATTCGGAGACTATCATCACCTCAACTCTGAACTGAAAACCCTAATAGACTGAGTAATAAGGCAATTAAAGCTATAAACATTATATAAGCCTGAAATTCTCGACCCTCGACAAATTAGACAAAATTCAGGTTGTATGAAATCTACTCCAATAGTAGCTCTGTTAGCTGAATGTGATTAAAATCTTTGAATTTCAGAAGACAGTGACTGAGCAGGAAATGTATACTAATAGTGGGATCCGAGAATCAAATACTGGCTCAAAAGGGAAATGCTCTTATACTGTTCATCTATCTACATAAATGATATCTTCCCTTGCTACCAATATGATATACAAGAACAAATGTTCTACATAAATAAATATGAAGTGTCATCAAGAAGACATTACTGATAATGACAAATTTCTAATGATGTTCCAGAAGTTCACAGACAGCTCTACGAGATATTTATCCCAAATTTGAATAAGGGTATTCGGAAAATTTGTCAGTATTCTGTCAGATTTGTATACCTACTGCAGGTACATAAGGCTCCCATCATACCTATGTCTAGAAAAGGAAGTAGAAAAATCAGTTATTTTTAGACTTAAAATCTGCAATTCAGAAATTCACACAAGCATATATTATTTCCATAACTAGGCATATGATGCTACACAGGCAACAGGCAGAAATGGACATTTAGACGTTAATGGAAATAAAATGGCAAATAGTGCTAAAAATTCAAATCTGATTGAATAAGAAGATAAATTAAGTCTTGAAAATTAGCAGTTTATCCTCAAAATGTCTGAAATGGACAAAATGTATATACATTATTATAATTATAAAAATATGATTTAAATGATTTTTATAAAAAGAAGGAAGTGACTTTTTATGATCTTCGGGCCCATCTCTGAGAGTAAGAGGCATTTTGACTTTTGGATGTATAGAAACCCTTATACCTGTAAAGTTTGGGATTACTTTGGATTCGTGTTCACTGAGGCATACATATAAATAAGTAATAAGTTCCACGAAATGGCAGGCCGCATCGGATATTTAATAGGTTACAAAAGGCGCAGTTCGATAAATCCTGGGTGCCAATCAGCAAAATTACTGAACTAGCAGATAAAAATAAAAACGTTTCTCCATATCCAGTGCAATTAGGCATTTGTTCGCAATGTCCGGGCTGCAACTTGAATTTTAACTTTTTCCTTGGGTATTCAAATACTACTTTCCAGAATATCAAGAAAAATAATTTAAAATATATTCACAACTTACAACAGGAAACAAAAATGTAATCAGTAGTCACCACACACCTACGTCCAAGATCCAACGTCAACTACAGTGTATAGTGTATAACTCTTGTCTGTGGTCATGGTCAACTATGCCGGCAATTACGCAATTAGGAAATAGCAATTAGAACAAAAACACCTTACACCATACAATACAAAGTATACACTAAACAGAAGTTGTCATTTGTCAAGGTCGATGACTCCAACTCGTGACTACTCAACCACCTTGAATGTATAACAAGTGAGCAAAATTGAGGCATGAAGCATTATTACAGAGTGGATCGTTATAAATAGAAGTTGTTGATAAATAAATTGAATTATCATTTATCGTTCTCGAAATAATTGGAAAAAAATCAAATGCTCAATTCAGGATTTATTATTATCTTAAGAGATCAAACAATTTAATAAGTCTCAATTTGTCCGTTATACATTCCCAGCAGTTTTAACAAGATTTGAGTACATTACCTTCGACCTTCATGAAATAATCATAATTACATGTCCATAAAATAAGAGATGCTTCAAATTGCGACTTCTGTAATATTACCTTGTGTTCAGATAATGACTGACACTGAATTGAGAACAATATGGTGTCTTTTGACAGACATGAAAAATCAAATCGTGATATTAATAAATTTCTAAACGTGAGTGTCGTAGTTTTTAACCAACCATCATGAAGAATATCTTGTTCAGAAATCGGAGACACAACAGACACTATGATGTGCTGCAGCTTCTAAATGAAACTTATTAGTAGGTGAAAACGATACTGCTGTCCGAGATACATTCTGAAATACAAAACTATAAAGAGTTTCTTGAGAAATCTGGAGAAAGATTCATAATAATAGGGGACATACGAAAAATACTATTTGGGAGTTAAGATTAACATCAACAGATAGAGAATTGAGACGTACAATGGAAGATCTGGAATTTAATTATAATTCATCAGGTATCAGGTAAACTGAGATGTCTTAAAAGGTAAACTTTCACACTGGCCTATAGACGTAAACAGTAATCCAGATTTATCCATAACTAGAAAAGTATTAGCTTTTTTGTTGATGTGGAAGACACCTTCCCATATCCGTAGGATATCCAAAATTGATCCACTTGGGATATTTGTTTTGATGAAAACAAAAATGTTTCAAGATTTCAGTTTCTCAAATGATTTTGTAATTACAGGTGAAGAAGTGATAATTTCAGAACTATCAACTTTCTCTCGAAAAGAGTCAAATAAAACTGACAACATTCAGTTTTCCCCTTCATTATCTCTAATTAATAAATATAATAACGGCTTTTCTCTACCAGTACCATCCATCTGCTTGCCTCACTGTCATGACATATACTGTGATCAGTGATCTCAGACATCAGAAACGTTTCCCCACTAAATGTAAACGCCACCTATCCTATAACTCATGGCAGCTGGCAGCTTGCAGTCTGTTTCTGACGTTTCTGTCGAACGTCGATTAGGAGTACATGTTTTTCGATTGTTTCAAATGTTTTGTAGCGTTGTGGCGTAGCTGCGTGTGGGGTGATAATTATTAACTGTAAACTGTGATCATTAGCATCGATTAGTTTAGTTGATTACTGTGAACATAAACTTTTGGAAGCAAGTAAATTGTTTTAATTTCTAAGGAAAAGGTTTTTTTTTAATTAGATCAAGCGTCATCTGAAATTAATTGTCGATGGACAAACCAAGTTTGAAGAGAACAAAATTGCTCAATAAGTTTTATAAAAAAAACAGGTGATAAAATGGATGAGGGTGTGAGTTTATCAATGAATCTGCACAGCTCTTTGAGCATTGATGGTAAATCATCATCTTCGCATAAAGTATCCATCAGTGATTATTCAATCACAGATAATTACGCTTTCTGCAATGTAGATATCAATTATCACAGTAGTAATGACTCGTCTTCTGAAAATGGGCAAAATGTAAATGGAATATATCTGACAGAAAAAGCGATAAAGGCTTGGCTACGGAAAGCAAAAGAAAGGCACATCTCAGCCAATAAGAAGACGGTGCCACCATCAGGAAATGAGACAACTCGTATATTGTTTTTCCCGTTACTGATTTTTGTTTTATTTTAGGTATTATTTTTTCCCCTTGAAATAATTTCTTTTATATCATGCTACCACTCTCCAATTGATGCTTAGCTTGCCTAAATTTTTCAAAATTACGAGTTGCAATTGCAAAATTTATGAAGAATCATGAATGATATCTTATGGACATCCGTGATGGATATCCTATGGACGTCCAGGTTAGCTATTATGATTTGTTATGATAATTATTTTCGCCCTGTATAATATATTGTTATGAAATAATAATTGATTGTTAATTTCGCCCCGCGTTGGGTGCCATATTGTTAAGAAATATTAATAGCTTTTAAATAATAATTGTTGTTAATTTTTCCCCACGTAATTGTTATTGCCCCACAAATATTTTCTCCCTGTATAAATATTTTGATTTCGATTTTGATATACCTCTAATACTTTGTAGGCAATTCAGCTCCGAGATGGGAAGCCAATTGTTATGTTTTGATATGATAATAGCTAATTGTTATGAAATAATAATTGCCAGCTAACGTTACTGTTTTCTCGCCACGTTGTTGCCAATTATTATTATTTTTCTTACCACGACTAATCTCAGTTGGTACGCCTTCGCCTCAGGAGCCGCTACTGGCAATAGAGCCACTGCCTGTTTTGATGTCCATCGAAATATTCTCAGTTCAGTATTTATAAGTAAACCATTAGCATATCATTGTGGAAAATAAACCAAAAAATTATCAAAAACAATTATTTCCTTTATTCAGGAAAACTTATATTAACCTGGCCTACGATAGATAACTTATACTATGAGCATATATATATATATATATATATATATAAATATATATATATATGTATATATATATATATATATATATATATATATATATATATATATATATAATGTTTTGTATGTAGCTATATTGGAAAGTAGGTAGGTAAAGGTCAGTAACCATTTGTTATTATCGAGTACAGTTTAGTTCCAGTAGCGTTGTTTTTCCTTTTAATATTCAAAATTGTATATACATGATTGTGTAATTGTGTAAGATGATTTCATACAGAATTAGATTCGCGAGTCTGTTATTCATACAGATTCGTAGGTAATTTGATTTCATTCATAATAAAAAATTGACGTTTTCGTATAGGCACAATATTGAAGAACATGTTGAAAAATAAAACGACGTTGATTGATAATTATCTCAACCAAAACTTAGAATTTGTATCACGGGTATCCACCCAGTTAGCACAAACAGTCCTGGGAATGTGTTTGAAAATATGAACTGAGTGTAAAAGGTGTTTATAAAATCAGATATGGAAACATCTGCGACTGAAAGATAATAAGATTCTCCGATGGAAGATAAAGAAATAAACTGCCACCCATACCCAAATCAATTTTTCTGGTATCAATAAAGAAGTGATCTCAATAACTGTAATTGATTATTTTCGGTGTCCTATTCAATCCAATCAATACAACATGTAAAGGTATTTCCATTCTACTATGTCGCTACTTGCCTTTATTTTGAAGCCTAATTGTTAAAAAATCGCCTAGTAGAGGGAGGTCCAAACAAGTATATCAACTTGTTTTGAAAAATTCAAAGGTGGTATTAGAATGCCAGTGCAAAAAAATAAATGTAAGTCGAGAATCAGTAGAAAAGGGATCGTACAGACTGACATTGTTTATAAGTACATTTTTACCGTACATAATATTTCTATGGTGCATAAAGTTTCAAAGAAATACATTGATCATATAGTATTGATTAATAAAACACAATGGCAGATGTTTCCGAATACAGAGTTTATTTAGTCAATTTCACAGGTAATGCTACATTGAATTCGAACTAAATGATTCAAGTAATGCCTGCTTCAGACCTGAAATCCATTCGTTATAGGAAAATCACAGATTTTTCATACTTCTTTTAAATTTTAACATGATATGAATAATCAGGAAATTACAAGATTTCATTACAAAATTGATTGTGTATATATGAGTTTTTATTATACATTGTTCCATACTATTCGCACACAAGCAGTAAGCTATACCACTGCATAGAGAATATTACCCTCAAAATATAAGAAAGAAACTCATCATGCCAACTCATATTCCAACCAATAGTACTTTTCAGAATATTGCACTGCCATGGACGTTTCCGTATTTCACTATGGGATGTTTCGAAAGTTTATCTTCAAATCTATTTTTTTAAATTAATTTGGAAATTGTAACGATCAGTGCACGGCTTTTTATTTGTTCTGAATATTTCCAGGTTGAGCGTTATAAAAACATTCCAAAAGCAAGAGGTACATGAAATATGTTGAATAACCACACTAAACGTATACCATTTGATTTTATAACATGTATTCTTTGACAGCCGTTTGTCTATTCTCTCAACGTTCACATCGAGGAAGGGTAAGGCACTGTTGGTTTCCATTTCCATCGTGAATTTGATCGAATCCCTGATTCTGTTAATTCTTGAGAAGAAATCCTGGAGATGTTTGTCTCCGTGATTCCATATAATGAAGGTGTCATCCACGTACCTCAACCACAGCTTTGGTTTGTATTCTGCCTCCCGTATAGCCAATTCCTCGAACCACTCCATGTATATGTTGGCGATGATTGGAGAAAGGGACGATCCCATCGGAAGTCCGTCGACTTGAGAGAAGAATCGGTCCTTTTCCTGGAAATATGAGTTCTGTAGGCAGCACTGCAGTAATTCCAATATTGTGTGGGTAGGAAAGTCAGTCCTCTCGTGCAGCTGGTCATCCTCTTCGAGTTTCCTTTTGATGATACTGAGAGATTCCTCTATAGGGACATGGGTGTAAAGGCTCTCCACGTCGAAGCTGATGAAACGATCTTCTGGTCCAAGTTCAACATCTGTGATGGTGTCAACGAAGTGCTTGGAATTCTTGACGTATGAACTGCTATTTCCTTGTAAAGGTTGTAGTATCGGTAGGAGGTATTTTGATAACCTGTAGGTTGGTGAGTTCCGTGAGCTGGTGATCGGTCTCAGTGGCATGTCTGGTTTGTGGATTTTCGGAAGCCCGTAGAGATGCGGTGGTTTGCTGCAGTGTGGCGTAGATGTGATCGTTCGTTGTCTGGAATGAAGTGTTTAAATTTCCTCAGAGTGTTGTAGATCTTTCTTTCTATAGTGGGTGTCGGATCCTTCTTCAAGAGTTTATAGTTCCCTGTGTGGAGTAACGACTCTATCTTGTCATCATATGTTGTGGTGTCCATGATAACCGTGGCGTTTCCTTTATCGGCTGGAAGAATTTTTATGGATAAATCCTTTTGTAGAATTTTTAGGGCCCTCTGTTCCCCTGCAGTGATGTTACTCAAACGAAAGTTCAAAGAGGTCGCCTACATCGAAGCCAATAACGCCTTTAGTCAACCAAGCATTGAGAACAAGAACGTATGGAAACCACTGGCGGGCTGCAGAGGCGCGAAACTTCACGCACCACCACACTGCGCGAAATTACACGCACCACTGCACATGGCGAAATTACACGCATCATTGCACCGACAGTCATATAAATTGGTAAGTAGCACCTAAACTTGTCAATATTCACCTGAAGACGATTGCAGATACAAGCATTCGAAACGTCGGGAAAACCTTTTAAATACATTGGGACGATGGACGTCCGAAACGATAGTAATCAAGTTACCACATCGTCTACAACCTTCAAACAATAATAAAAATCATTATGCCTTTGGTGGATAAAAATTGGAAGCGTGGCATATTTTGGAAAATTTTGTACAAAAAAGTACTTGAAACCCATAATCAAGAGGGTGTGTGGTGTTTCGTTAAAGAGAACGGCAAATGGCGAGTGTTTTCAGTGGCCGAAAATAACACTGGCTACTTTTGTACTTTTGGAAGTCCGAATTTCGGAAAGTAATTGAGATTGTCACGTTTTGATTTCGGATTCGTATTTAGAATGCAAAAATACAATAGTTCCATCAAACGGTATGTCTCAAATTGTGCGAGTCTAATTATTGAATATTTAGTTTGGTAAAAATAAGCTGACCGCTGGGATTTTTTATTTTTTCTAGAGTTAGGGAAGCTTATTCATTTACAAAAAAATATGTATTGTACAATTTGTGGATTTTCCCTAAACTGCTTTATCCCCGAAAATGCTACCTTTCATATCCGAAGTTAAAATAATGAGTTTATAAGGACAAAAATAGTAGCCTGTCATGAGATGTATTCATCTAATTATTTCCTCAAAAAAATAGTCATTGAAATATAAATTTACTCTGGAAACATTCAGCCAAAAAAAGTACCTCACCTTTCTCCGATTTTATAATTATCCATTTTATTTACTTAAATAACTATTTTCTCTTCAGGCTTTGAAAATGGAGATAGATTCAGCCACAGAAAGATCAAGGCTAAACAGTTGAGATTCTTAATTTATATCTTGATTTTTTCGTGAGCAAATTCACAGTACCAAGAGAAAACATGATAAGTAATATTTCAATCCCTTATACGAGAATTGTTTTTATATCTATGAAAACACAAGCTTATCTTCGATCTGAATGTCAATAGGATGTGACCATTCCATTCCCCACCCATATAGATTGAAGTATTTGTATACTGTTCATACGAAAACACTTTGAGAAATGTATTTAATTTTTCATTTTATATATTTCAACATATTCACTAAAGAAAAAACATTAACAATTTGGAAATTTAAATCTCATTGAGTAGACATTTTTTACATTGAGATTTAATATACCATTGAATGCATCTGCTGTTTTAAGTGGTGGAATGAACATTCCACATTCCATTTCCATACAATAGGGAACGCGCATGTGCCCCTTTTCAAAAATATTTGGATTTGCACATAAAAATCACCACCTAGAAAGCTCAGTAACAAACTAAGAAATGTTCAATGTTTTTCATAATTCGAAATTGTGTTCATTACATTCAAAAACGAACACCTCTGGTAGTTCAGTCGGAAGGGAAGAAAAATTGCAGCCGTAAAACATGAGGCCACAGTATCGATTTTTTTTCTACGTGATAAGGGGGTTGATCCTCGTGTATAACTCTGAGTTGGCCGTGGGCCCGGCACGAGGGGTGTGCGTTAGCGGCCATCTTGGAACACGCGTTTTGTCATATATCTCCTGAAAGGTTAAGCGGACGCGAAAAACACAGGAGATCTCTTGTTTAGATATTCGTATGTTCTTTTAATATGTTACGATTTTTTTTTTCTGTAAAATCAATATTTATGCGAGTTTTTGAGTCAAAGTTGGAACGAATGCTTTTTCTGTGAATAACACAATTAATCCTATGAAAGAAGTTATATTAAAAGTTGTAGAGCGGAAATTTGTCTACAAATTTTGTTTCAAACTTTTTTTCCTATCTACAATAGTTTGTACACAGTAGATAGCCAAACGAAAATTATTTACATATAATGAGACAGATGCACAGAACAGGTAAATTGACGTTGTGGTGGGGTAGTGACGCCATATTGTAGCAGCTGTGAAGAGCCTTAAAGGAGCACTTGGGTCGATATTTGCTGACATCATTCTGCTTCGATGTTTGGTATGAACAAGCCATTTCCGTAAGTTCAAAATTCAGCAACGAAGACTTCAGTCAATTTATCATCTCTACCACTAACGCACGCCGTAGCCAGACTACTTATCATCAAGTTCAAACATGGCTTGGAATGAGCCTAGACCCTGAAGAATGGGGTTGGAAACGAACAACACAGGGTCTAGAACCAATCTCCAATACCATGCCACCCGCAGCACCTGATTTAACAAAACTTATTGCATGTAAATGCAAAGAAAAATACGGGGCTTCATGTGGTTGTCGAAAAGCTGGACTCAAATGTTCCATTATATGTAGTATTTGCAGAGGTCAAACGTGCGAAAATGTGCCACGACAAGTAAACAATATTGATGATGATGATATCAGAGCTGACGACATATTTTCAAAAGATGAACCAGAAGAAATTGAAGGTGACAGTGAAATACTGGATTGTGTAGAGGTATTAGATGGAATATTAGAACCAGGCCCATTAAAAATAAAGTAAATAACATCAATTACCATTGTATATCAACCTATTACAAAGTTCATTATATAAAGAAATTAAAATAAATATTATCGATTATATAAAGAAATATTCAAATAACGATAGCAATAACATTTATTATTCTTTAAAAAAAATTACCTGGTTTTCCAAATTATTTCTAGTCTTCCTTCGGGCTTTAAACTGATTTTTTTCCCCAGTCGTTTTTGTATATGCTTCCACTCGAATTCCCTCTGTCAATCACTCCATAGTTCTCCCGAATTCACCCTGACAATTATCCATCATCCCTTCATTACCTTTGCCTATCTTTAACCCTTTCCTGCCCCCGTTCATCGTACTTCAATTTTTCATCCCTGTCAATGTCCTTTCATTTTGGAACAAATTCCTTCGGAAATCATCTCTCTGCTCCTCGTTTACCTGTCAACTGTTCTTGTTCCTAACCTCAGTCTCATTGTATGTAAATAAGTTTTGTTTAGCTATCTACTGTGCGAAAACTATTGTAGATAGGAAAAGAAGTTCACAACAATTTTTCGCTCTACAACTTTTAAAATAACTATTTTTCATGTAAGATCAATTATTTTTGAGTTATTCGCAGAAAAAGCATATGTTCCAACTTTGACTCAAAAACTCGCATAAATATTGATCTAACAGAAAAAATACTTTCAAGCATAATGAAAGAACATTTAATTATGCAAATACTCCATATAATGAAACATTTGAGTCCATCTTTTCGACAACCACGTGAAACCCAGCATTTTGCTTTGCATTAGAGAGATTTTAAGCCCCTTGAAAAATCTCCTTATTATGGCGTTGTTGTGGTTATTTCTTCTAACCATAACAATAACCACGACGATGAAACTAAGAGATTTTAAACCCCAAATTTAAACTTCATAATTTGACAGGTGACCCTTATTTTGTTTTGGTTTTTCTAACCTCATAATTTCTGGTGTTAAGTTTGAAAAAATATATGTATTCATTTTGAATGGAGGATTTGGAAAATGTCATAAAAAGAAGAGACCGTAATGCAGATTTGATAAGACAGATTATACTGAGAGATATTTTTCATATGCCTGAGATTTCTCTTACCATAGGTAGATATTTATAAAGAAGGAATTCTACTCTAATTTTCTATTCCCAGACAAAATATTCTGGAAGTATAACCAAAATATATTTTCGCAGGCCAGTCCTAAATGTCAAGTTTCTAAACACTTTAAATATCATTTTCACACGTTGTCAGATACTCAATTCAAATTTTATAATCACGAGATTGCAAAAAAATCAAACTTGGTATTTGAACAATATTACGGCGATATAATAAAAAATATAACAAATTCTCCATAGGTTTAGGAAACAGATACTTTTTAAATAGTTTAATATTAAATATTTCAATCAGCACGTACATCACCTATTTCAAAATCATCTAATGCCCGAAAAGCTGGAATGTGTGGCAACGGTGTCCTGTTACACATAACGATAAACATAACCACAGTACACCTTTATTTTTCCGTAAGTAACGGAATCGGTTATCGTTAATAACGTTAAAGGATCGGCAAAGTTCCTTTGCGCATGATCACAATAACGATAACGGAAAAAAGGTGAAAAATGAAGGGGCTTAAAATCTCTCTATTTACTTGCAATAAGTTTCATTAAATCAGGAGCTATGGGTGGCATGGTATTATAGATTGGGTCTAGACCCTGTGTTGTTCGTTTCCAACCCCATTCCAAGCCATGTTTGAACTTGATGATAAGTTCGGAGCGAATGTAGTCTGGCTGCGGCGTGCATTGGTGGTAGAGATGATAAATTCACTGTAGTCTTCGTTGCTGATTCTGTGAATTTTGAACTTACGGAAATGGCTTGTTCACACCAAGCGTCGAAGCAGAATGATGTCAGCAAATGGCGACCCAAGTGCTTCCGTAACAACGATATTAAACACTACAATAGTGTTTAATATCCTTGCTTCCGTAAGGTCTTTCACAGCTGCTACAATATATGGCGTCACTACCCCACCACAACGTTAATTTACCTGTTCCGTGCATCTGTCTCATTATATGTGAAGAATTTTCGTTTGGTTAGATTTACTGTGCGAAAACTATTGTAGGTAGGAAAAAAGTTAAGAACAACATTTTTAGACAATTTTCTGCTCCACAACTTTTGAAATAACTATTTTTCACGTAGGATCAATTGTTTTTGAGTTATTCGCAGAAATAGCATGCGTCCCAACTTTGACTTGAAAACTCGCAAAAATATTGTCTTTACAGACAGTACTCAATGAAAAAACATTCAATTATATTTTTTTTTTGTATTTGACGCGTCCAACAAACCGTTTTGGAGATATATGACAAAATACGTTTTCCAAGGTGGCCGCTAACGCACCCCCCCCCCCGTGCAGCGCCAACTCAAAGTTATACTCCTCAGGACCCTCCTATCATGTAAAAAAAAAATGTTCCTGTAATCTCATGCAGAAGAAAAAGCCCTGCCTTTGATGGACCTAATATGCGTCGGTACTTCACACAGTTCAAACTTTTACCGCTTGTTGCTAGAGGTGAAAAATGATCGATAGTCACCTTTGACGATATTATCGATAAACTATCTAAGTACTGTCAATTATCATACATACTGATAGCGTCGAATCATTAGAATCCGTAGACTGTCCTGAAGAGTCGGATGTATCTTTCCATGATTCTTTAGTTACTTATGTGTTCTTTTCAGATGGTCCGTTGAATTTGATGTGTTTCTGGATGTTTTTGTAAACTTTCCTACATTTCATGCAAGTAGCAAATTCCGGCCTAGCTCATCTTTCACAAAATACTTCCAGATAAAACTAGATTTCCTAATGGTTCTGTCTATATGCAAGCTTTCCGCATTTTCGCATATTGATGTCTGATTGGCTGTTGAAATAGAAAGCGCATTTCAAGGTCAGTAATCCGAAACACTTTCAACTTTTATTGAAGAAAAGCTCTGATTTTGTCGAGGTTTATGCTTCGTGACAAACCTTTTCTTTTTTTTGTGTTTTATGCGGTTCTAATCAGTAATCACAAACATAACCTAAAATAATGAAAATAAAATAGTTGTTATTAGGCAATCCATCGACCTGTCAAAACGAAAGCAATATGGCGGCTGTTGGCACACATTGTAATTCGTCATAAGCGACCATAGTGGTAAAAGTGTTTATTTTGTGATTTTCTGTGCGAATTTGAATAGTTTTTTCAATTTAGTATTATAATTCGTGCTTCAACTGAAGAAAAATGCCCTTTATTTGCATTGTAGTTAACTGTGGGTCCCGTCACGACAGGGATAGAGTCGGGTTTCACTCGGTGTTTACAGTTTCAAATCATAAGTTTTTGACCAGTTAAAATGACTTATCGAGGAGGAGAAGAGCTCTATGTTAGCTGCAATCAACCTAGAAGATCTTACGGATTCGAAAACCATGTATCAGAGAGGCTGCAGCAGACATACCCTGGGTGCACATTCGTGATAACATCCTTCATGGATACCTACCTATAACTTCAGACTTTTGTGTTTATTTGTTCCGTAGAAGATCTTACGGATTCGAAAATCAAGTATCAGAGAGGCTGCAGCAGAATACCCTGTGTGCACATTCGTGATAACATCCTTCATTCCGTCATGGATACCTACCTATAACTTCAGACTTTTGTGATTTGATTTGTTCCTACGATTACTTGTATGATTTTGCCTACTTATATATATCTGAACTATTGTACATTAGGAGGTCCCATTTCAAATAAAGTTCATATATATATATATATATAAATATATATAATTGATATATTTTCCACTTCAAAAGTAGAGAAAACTCCAAATGAATGTTCATATATATGTACCTACCTCCTCAAAAAACATTCTTCTAGGTAGTGTTATTGATTTACTGGAATACAAATTTTCTTTAGGATTCTGGTGACTCAATAAATGAAAATATTTAGAAATATGTCTTTCAATCTCAACCTTCCCTTTTTAGATATTTCAGGCAATTATCGAAAGCCTCGATCAAGTCTTGTGAAGGGTGTTGTATTTGATTACTCGTTTGATGTCCATCGTCTTAATGTATTTGAAAAGGTTTACACGATGTTTTGAATGTGAATACTGTATTCAGACGATTGCAGATACAAACATTCGAAACATCGTGAAAACCTTTTCAAGAACATTAAGACGATGGACGTCCGAGACGAGAGTAATCAAGTTACCACATCGTCTACAACCTTCAAAGGGTATTGTAATTTATTAACAGTAAAAATTGGATATATCGTGATATCTATCGAAATTGTACTATATACAAATATCAATATTGTGTAATTTTTTTATAATTGGTATTAAATTAAGAGTAATCAACTTAATCAGTAAAACAACAAATAAACAAACATTTATTTATATATATTCATTTGAAACATTTTATTTTTTTAAACAACTGAGCAAGAGGCAAGTCATCCAATAAATTTTTTGACTGGATGGCATTGGCCACTCAGCTTCCAAATCTGTGCGTGACATTGCCTCTAATATAGCACCAATATGACCACCTACTTCACTGTTTCCGGCCATACAAGTACAGTGAGCAGTACAAATGCTTTCATCCTTTTCAATTATGTACCAAACATCTGAAGGTTTTTAATTTGGCTTTTGTGAATACTTGACCTGAAAAAAAGTTATGTTGATTAGAAAGAACTATTATGAAAGTTGAGAAGTAATATTCTTAAATATCAAATCAATGTCTCTTATAATAAACAATTGTGGCAAAACATAATAGAACAGATCAGAAGTTATAAATTGCTTCTTATGTATTATTATTCCTAATTTATAATAATTCACTTCGATGACTCAAGATTTGCAACTGTACATGACCCATTAGAAAAAACCTGCTGCATAGGAAAAAACATACTAGACTAACTAAAATATATAAATGATTCTGAATTTTTGTTCTTACCTTCACGATGAAGCCAGATTCAAAGTATGTATGGATTCTAAACTTGTATAGGGCTTCATCTGCATTTGGGAAAGCTGAATAAAAAACAAATACGAAATAATATCCATATTCGTAACAGGAGGAGCACCAACAATTGAACAATTCAGTTCAGAAATATTCAGTGTAAAAAGGATCTAAATCACTGATCAATCCTCAACTTTATTTTATACCTGTAACAAATACATTGATAAAAATGTAAACAAAAGATGGGGATGTATTTTCAAGCATACCGTTCACCAAAGCCTCTGCTTTTCAACAATAGTGTCTTCAGGTAATCACTCTCCATCTGAATATTATTAATTAACAACACAAAAGCTCCGAAAATAACCAAAAATACACACTGACAATGATTCTTATGGCGATTATCGGTAGTGTGCCAACAATCGCCATATTGGGTCACGCGTCACGTGGTATGGATTGCCTAATTGTCTTGTACCTACCTCAAAGTGAGAGCTAGTCTCGTTGAAGGTGGTACTGGCTCTTGTACCCACATGTAATTTTTATAGTGAGGGGCTTATCAACTCCATGAGATACTCAAATTGATCTCTATTTACCCTAAAGAAATTTTTATAACTATACCTTGACCTCTTCTTGCTTCTTCCTCATTAATTCTTCTCACCCATAAACTATGTTTCCTATTACTCATTATTTTACGGTAATAATATAAAACTACTAATTGCTTTCGAAAGTATAAGCCATAAGTGAAAATCATTTGAAGAAAAAATTAATCAAATTAAAAAGTCACTTATGGCAGATTTCATATGAACAGGACGCGCTTAATATTTAAGCTTCCCGCGGAAAGCGAAAGCTTGCATATGAATTCACCTCAACACAAGGTTTCCCAAACTATGAGTCGCGACCCTCTAGTGGGCCGCGAGCGAATATTGCCCCGAAAATTGTCGGAAGTGAAATCTTCAATAAATACTAATCAAAATGCAACTTATGCCTCATATTTTATTAGCTTATGAATTGCCAGAGCAGGTAAGCCTCATACCATTGGCGAAGATTCAGTCTTACCATCGATTAAAGATGCTGTTAATGCGATGTTTGGAGAAAAAGAAGTGAAGGAAATCGAGAGCATACCGCTGTCCAATAACACTGTTGCACTAATAATTGACGAGATGGCTGAATAGGCAGGGGATGAATGAATCCGGATGGTAGTAAATATTATACGCTGCAACTGAGTGCAAAGCCTATCTTAACTACTTATTTTTTGTGCGTTACATATGGCAAGACGACGCGCATATCTTGTTCTGCGCACCAATTAGACGTGGAACGTTCGAGGAAATTTTCAATGCAATTAATTCTTATACAAAAGAAAAAGGTTTACAGTGGAAGAATTGTATTGGCATATGCACTGATCAAGCTTGGGCTATGTGCGGGAAAAATTCCAGTGTTCTTGAACAAAGTGCCTGTACTTTGTGGACACACCGTAGCCTTCATAGAGAACTGGTTTCGAAAGCATTACCTGATGGTTTCAAAAAAGTACTCAATACTGCTGTGAAAATTGCAAATTATATTGAAACAAGACCCTTACAAGCACGTTTATTTCAAAAGCTGTGTGAAGAGATGGGTAGCTATCATGAATCTCTTCTGCATGCAGAGGTATATTGGCTATCCAGGGGGAAAGTACTGACACGATTAGTAGAATTACGCTTACTTGGAAGGAATCTCTACAGGACGAAGAATTCATTCTCAACCTCACATACTTGGCGGATAATTTTCCAAAGTTAAACGAACTCAATTTGTATTTGCAAGGATCAAACGGATCCGACATTTTTAATTCACAATAGAATTCGAGTGTTCATGGAAAAACTTATGTTGTGGAGTAGTCGTATTGAAGAAGGCAAGTATGATTGTTTTGAAACACTTAAAACTATTATTATAGAAAACCAAGTGACCAAATATGAACGTTTTGCCGGCAATTTCCACTCATAAAAAATAACTTTGATGCCTACTTCGAGGAAGAGATGAAAAAGCTTGACACGATGAATTGGATTTGTAACCCATTTCAAGACTACTTACCAACAAAAATTTCAAAAAAAAGCAAGTGAAGAACTCATTGATTTATCTGAAGAAAAGTAACTGAAAACTACTTTCAATCGCAAGCAGTTAACGAAATTCTGGCTTTCAGTTGCTGTTTGATGGAGTCCTCCTCCCCTTCAGTACCACTTAGCTATCTATGTCAGGTAGGATTTTCAGCTATGGTCAATATTAAAAGTAAATACAGAAATTAATTGGATGTATCAAACTCATTGCAATTAAAAGAAACCGAAAACAAATACATCATTCTCATTGGAATAGCACTCCTTGTATTTAATTAAGTATTTAAATTTTCGATTATAACTGTGTTTTTTTCTTATTTGAACAGACCTTCATTCGTATAGTTAAGCCTCTTTTTACTTCACGACAGCCAAGATGTGAGTCCCGAATTTGGAAGTTTTTGTTAGATGGGTCCAGTCAACTTTGGGAACCGCTGCCTAAACACATGACTAAAGACAGAACACACTGAACACAGAACATCTGACATGCAATTCTATTTCACGTATTCGATTATCCAGTAGCTCAGACTGTGATCGTACAGCTCAATCAAGTACTGATATACGCATTGTCTAAGCAATTCGATAATTGTACAAAACTATCGTGTAACGAACTATCGATATAAGAATAAAAATATAAACTATAGATAGTATGTCACCTCTACTTGTTACTTTGAATTGTAAACTATGATTCCACCTGTTTTCTCTCTCTCTCTCTATGGTTTTTGGCCATAAGTAGTCATAGCTATACGGATTCTGGCGCAAAATCAGTCATTTTCCCATGTTAATTCCCATAAGAAAATCTAAGGTCCAACGTAGTCATTTTACGACCATTCGCCAGGTTTGAGACTTGACTAAAAAAAAAGGTTTACGAGTTGACTAAATTGTATATATAGACCATGGACATATAAATAAAGATGGACCCAGTTATTTACATTATTAAGTGAAGCCGCTGAACGGCTACATTCTAAGGTCGTGCTGTTGAGTGGGGCGTTGCCATTTCGAGTCTGTGTAATTCTTTATTACCCACCAACACTAGCTTAAACTTTATCGCCAACGAATTCCATTCAGTAACTGAACATTACTATCCTTTACGATTTATGGAATGAAAATCGAAATTACACATTCCAGAATCTAAACTAGAGAAATGAATTTGAAAAATCGTTGTGGGCTTCCAAAGAATTCTGTACAGTTCCATTGCAACGCTGCACGTGGCAACGCTGTTGAAGTGTGTTTGGGTTAGCTCATCCAGTATTGAAACGACCACTTTGGCCTTCCCCCACCTAACAACCAATTTTTATCGAAGATACCCGAACCATTGTCTAACTATGGCTATTAATAGAAATTCCATAGGCTTACCAAATTATTTGGTATAGGCGATTCACGAGACGTAGAGAACTTACACTCCTATAACTTTCCTAACACTCCTATTTCTTTTTCCGCTACTGAATAGTACTTACCACTGGGCATTTTGGCAAGGTAACGAGTAAACTATTGCAAAGTTGAATAAATAACTACAGTACCTATTTATTAATTAAACAAACCTAACCTTTCAAACGTTGCATGCCAAGACACTGGTGAAGATTCGCCGTAGCACAGCAAATCGTGTCCACTCGAAACCCCTCTCTACCTACCAAACGGTCGTTTCAATACTGGATGAGCCCGTCTATCACCAACATCCTATGCTGTTTACAAATTTCACCAGTTCATGTTGACATTTTCTGCGGTGTGCAGTAGTTGTTGAAATATTGTTTTTTGTGTTGTGTTTGGATTATATAGTGAAAGAAAAATAGATAGAGACTAATAATGGTGCTTTACTGTTGGGTTTGCAAGCAATCCATTGCTCTAATCAAAATCTTAGCTTTCATAGGTGAGAGGTGAGTACATAGTTTGTTTACAAACATTAGAGATCGGCGTTCAGCTTTGTCATAGGCGTCACAGTGGGTATCAAATTTCTATAGATACTACAAAATGAAATAGATTTATTGAAATCTTGTTATATGAAGGTGATGATCGACAATAACAAAAAAATGATTTACAAACAAATGCAACGTTTTAGATGAAAACTCATTGATTTTTGACTGAAATATTAGTGCCAAAAATCAATGTATATCCAAATAAAACTGATATTTACCAAATAACAACTTTTATTTAACTTCACCTGTTTGTTTGTTAGTTAGTCAAATCTTGCAAGTGAAATTTGACCCAAATCTAATTCTTCCACTTGAAAAAAGTGTTTAGTACCATAAAATTTAAAATAACATCAAAATTAAAAAAAAAAAATTAAATACAAGTTTTTATTCAAATGCCCTAAAAGGTACAAAAATAATGTTTTCAAATGTGCGACGTAGGTTATTCTGTGAGTAACAGATTCAAAAGCTTGTCGCTTTTGTATTCAAACTGAAAACTTTGCGAGGCAAACTTTTGAAATTGTTTTTACATTTAATTTTATTATACATTGTTGAAAATAATGTCTAACTTTGGATTTCCATTTAGGTTTCCAGCTGATGCCCATGAAAAAGCTGTTTGGTTGGAAAAGCTGGGATTGAAAGAGTTCACTGAAACTGTTTCAAAGTATGCTAGAATTTGTTCTATTCATTTCGAAGGAGAAGCTTTTGAAATAAAACCCAGTGGAAAAATATTTCTGAGAAAGGGTGCTCGTCCCCTTTTTTTAATGAAGAGTATATTCCAACAACTGAAACTGCTTCAACCTCGAGGTGAACTAATCATTCAACAGAATTATTATTATCTCAAATTATTTTTAATATCTTTCATTCCTTCCAAACATAAATTTACCTTTTTTTAGATTAGATAATAGAAAGTCATCTACGGATTCAACAGATAAGCCCCAGGAACTAATTGTTCGGATATTATCGATTCTTTTGGCCCCCCACTGAAGAGGTAAGATCAGATTCAATAATTGTTTCACTTGTTAGTATGATTTTTATATTAGTTCAAAACTTGCAATTCAATTATCACCCACTTTTAAATGTACTGTTTTAAAACTTTACAGATTCCATTCAGATACATCAGCTACTATGACTGCCCCAGAAATAGATACGGAATCTCTCTCAGAAACTTTGACTGCATCGGAAACTGAATTGATTCAAATGTCAATCACTGAAAAGGAAACAGACAGACCTACAATTTCGCAAAAGAAAAAGTGAGTAGAATAATATAATAATATTTGTTGCACTATGATATATTCAGTGCTCGTCTAAAGTCCGTTCCCCCCCTACTAATTTTTGAACCACCTGGTATATCGCAACGAAATTTGGAGGGCTTAAATAGGAGATAAATACCTACTTTTCATTAAAAAAACACAGCTAAAAGTTTTAAAATGGCGGCTGAACGCCATCTTCAATAATTTTTTTAAATAGAACACCCCGTATATTATCCCATTTTCGAAATCTGCTCATAATTCTCAACAGTTTTCTCTAATACACTTTACTCCTGAATTCAGTTTTTTTCGAAATATTAACGTTTGAAAAGTGACATTTTGGTCATTTCAAACCCAACGAAAAACACTAATGTTGCTTTCAATCAAATTTGCAAAAATCGTTGTCGCGGTAACATCTTGTTTACTGTCAAACTGAACTGCTAACTGTCAAATAGTCCATTGAGCGCCTAAATCCTTTTATGAAAAGTGTGATCATGGCTCGTCTTTTCTTTTGTTTGATTTACCTGAATTGATTTTACTTGTATCTCTTACAATATGAAATAAAATTATTATTATTAGTATTCCAAAGTATTTAGGATGGTTTCCTCTATTATTGTCTTGCCTTGTAGGTAGGAGGTAGTAGTAAACAAATATTATCAGTATTCCAAAGTATTTAGGATTAATTTTAATCAAATAACAGAGAAACTATCAATATCACAAACATTTCTGAGGATGAAGTGAGAGAAGCGATAAAAAAACTCAAGAATAAAATGACTGCTGGTTTCGATTCTATACCATCTTTCATAGTGAAAGATTGTAGCTCAATTTTAGCCGCTCCTCTCTGCTTCATCTATAACCTATCGTGAAACAGCAACGTTTCCTGATGTTTGGAAACTTGCCAAAATCTGCCCAATTTTGAAGAACGGGGATGTTTCGGCCATAACAAACTACAGAGCAACCTCGATAATCTCATACTTCGCAAAGGCTTTTGAAATTATTCTGTATAAACACATTTACTTGTCAACTCACAATCAAATTAGCGATTCTCAACATGGTTTCATGAGCCACCGCAGCACGGCATCAAATCTAGCAGTTTTCCCATTATGTGTGCTCAGCATTAGATAAACAGGGACAGATGGATGTGATATACACGGATTTTTCTAATTGATCATAGCATTTTACTTTCTATACTGGATGTCGTTGGCCTTAGTCAAAAACTACTGGGTTTCTTTGAATCGTACCTTCTTAACCAAAACCAAATAGTTCATTACAATCGATTCGAATCAAACACAATAATTTCTACGTTTGGTGTACCCAAGGGTCGAACTTGGGACCATTGTTGTTTTAATTTTTATTAATGATTTAAACTCACAAATAAACTCTATGAAACGCTTTTTTGCTGACGATCTGAAAATAGAAAGTTCTATCCAAAATGTGGATGATGGCATAAAACTTCAGGAAGACAGAGATAATGAACAGGCATAGTGTGAAATTAATAACCTGCATTTGAATATTGATAAATGTAAAGCGATGTCATATACAAGAAAACACACATATACTGAACATCCATACAATATTCAAGTAGATTGTTGACTCGTTGTATGGACTAAAGATCTAGTGTTCTTTGACTCTAAAATGGCTTTTGCAATCACATGAATAAAAAAGCTTCCGAAGCCACTAAAATGTTAGGATTTATCATAAGAAACTGTCAAAACTTTTACAAATGTTAATGCCCTGAAAATATTATACTTCTAATATGTAAGATCCAAACTTGAATACTGCTCAGTCATTTGGAGCCCCTACTATGTTTGTCATTACACAATCGAAAAAGTACAAAGAAAGTTCTTAAAATTCATGTACTTCAAAAATTGTGGTATCTATCCAGCTAGGGGCTCTGACCATAACAACCTTCTTGACCACTTTCAATTCATTTCTTTAGAAAAAAGGAGAAAATGTGCGTCAATAACTTTTCTTCATAAACTGCTGCACGGCCTAATTGATTGCAGTTTGCTTTTATCAGAACTGAACTTTAGGGTACCAAGGGCTCATTCACGGCTGAATCTCACATTTTACTGCTCCACAGCGCGAACAAATTTAATCTTGCATTCTCCAATTGAATATATGTGTGATAATTACAACTCCATATGCAGTTTTTGCGATATCAATACTTGTTCTGTGAAGCATATGAAAAAAGTAGCAATGGAAATATGGAATTGACTATAGTTAATCTGTTTTTGTTTGTTTTTTTTTACCGTAAGAAATTATGTACCATCACTTTTACCGTTATTACCGTTCATTACCAGTAATTAGTTGATATTAGTTTAGTGATTTTTCGTCTCACTAGTGTAATTTATACTTTGTTTTTTTTCTTTTTTTCTTTTCTTTTTTATATATTAATATTGTATCACATGTCACATTTGAACTTAATATTACTTGTTAATTATCTACTACTTAACAGTACTGATGTATTTAATTATGTCCTGTAATTGGGTTTTACCTGTTGGGCAATAAATGATTATTATTATTGAAACGTGGATGTTTATCGAAATCATATTGTGAATTGAAACAACAGCTTGATAATTGAGAAAATAGCTACACCAATGGGAAATTAATTATGATCAGCATCCCATGCTTTTATTTTATTTTTATTCATAAATATTTTGGATCACAATTGGGTGGAACTTTTCAGTCTTGTTTATATTCAATTTTATTTAATTTCAGAGCTGTTATTGACTTATCTACTAGTGATTTTTCAACTCCTCGCAAGGCCAGAAGTAATTTCAGAAACATGAAAAAAAAACTGTACTAGGCCAAAAAACCAAAATAAAAACTTTACAACAGTCAGTGCGAAGGCTGAGGACTAAAGTGACAAATTTGAATTCACTGATAAACCATTTGAAAAGTAAATCTTTGGTGCATGAAGATTGTGAAACTTCATTGAGGGTAAGTTTTCTACATAGTCTATGCTGATTAGAATATAATAAAATTCATTTTATTCCAACAAGACAATACACATTTTATGTACATTAATTCTGAAATATAAAGTTATGGTAGAATCAAAATTTTCAGATCTTCAAAAAGTCCCTGCATATGGTCAGATTTTTAAGTCCCAACATTGAGCTAATAATCTGTAATACATTTTCAATGAACATTGTGGAAATATCATTATTTTCATGATTTATACAACCACTCAAATAATATATTTGTTCCAGGCGTCTATATCAGAATCAACATCTGAACTTTTGAAAAGGATGCTTAAGGGATCCAGAACTCAAAAGTATACTCAGATCATTTGCTCTAACTCTGAGCTTCTACTCGACCAAGGCATATAATTATGTCAGAAAGACATTCAATAATTCTCTACCTCACCCAACAACTATAACAAAATGGTACCAGTCAGTTGATGGTGCTCCTGGATGGACACAGGAGGCATTCTTATATTAAAAGTGCAGTGTAGATTTTTCATTGCTTCAAATGTAGAAATAATAATTATTTTTCTTTTAGAATCGACCTATTTAATGAAGACAAACATATTTTATGAACACATCAGATCTGTATATCACAAGTTTTGCCAAAGTTTTCATAATCATATGAAACTCCACTTATTTTTCTTTTAATCAATACCTATATTAATTAAATTGCGTGCGCCACTGTCGTTGGAGGAAAGGTTACAGTCTATCGCAGGTCTCCTCCTTCCTCGCAACCCGCGTGCCTACAAACCGAGCGGCTTCAAAACAATCTATGTTGCTAGTATTGGATTGCTGAGTCCATTATATATTTTTATACGTCCATGATATAGACAAAGAGTAGAGAAATAATCTTTGATATAGATGGGTATGTCGGTAATGCAGATCCCATACTTAACCACTATCTGTCTGACTGAGATCTGTCTAGCGGGCTGAGGCGACATCACTTATGAGACTATCATCTGGTCCTCGACGGCTCGAACTATCTTCAGTTCAACTTTTGTCAGATCTTCATTAGGTTCTTTAAGTTTCGTGTCATCATCAGTCATTCGTGAGACCTTTATTACAATATCATCTGGTCCTCAACGGCTCGAACTATCTTCAGTTCAACTTTGTCAGACATTCAACAGGTTCTTTACGTGTCGTGTCATCATTAGGTTCTTTACCTTTCGGGTCATCATCAGGTTCTTTACGTTTCATGTCATCATCAGGTTCTTTACGTTTCGTGTCATCATCAAGTTCTCAGCATTTCGAAAGATCCTCGAAGTTTTGAATCAACATCAGGTTATTGAAGTTGCGAATCAACATCAGGGTGTACATAATATCATTCAGACTAAACAAGGCGACATCACAATACTATCTCTTGTATATTCACCCCTAACCTAAATTGGATCCTTATGGAATACCCATCTTTTACGTTCTCGAGACCTATAATACCATGTATTTTCTCTTGGTCTACTGTATTTTAGGAGTCAACTCTACGGTTTTCTGACTTTTGATGTGATTTTTCACCTTATTTCAAGATTTGAGGATTTCATACATAGGTTGAGATGAGCTCAAATGTTTAGGATGCTAGCTTGTATTCTATAAAGTACATGAATTTTTCTCGAGATCTACTCAATTTTAAGCATTAGTTCTCATGTAGGATTATATTTTTTCCTCTAGATGTGGCTATTTATGAATATGAGATGGAATGTGTTTTAGGTGCTCAAGTTATGTATTTCACAAGGATTTTTCCTTAGATGTAGTAATTAACTGGATGTATTTCTTGGGGTTTGATTTTTCCCCAGATTTAGGGATTTTTCTAAATATGTTTAGTTGTCAAATGTATATAAGATCGTTAATTTTTTGTTCCTTATAGCCTATATTTCTAGATTTTTTCTATAGATTTTAAAGATATTTATGTTTTTAGGTTTTTTCATCGGTTGAGTCCTGTTGATGAATAAATATAAGATTTTTATAAAATTAGGTGAGTTTAGGATTAAATGTAGATAAAGGTTCATTATACCAGTTGTTTTAGCGTGATGGATAATACATAATTGAATATATATGACATTTTTATTAACCCGACCTACCCTAACTCTTTATCAGTAATAACTTCTTTTGCAAGCATTCAAATGACATATATTTTCATTATCAACCCAATCTAACCAAACTTTGTTAACATTATATCAGTAGTAACTTCTTATGCAAGCCTTCAAATTTTTTTAACCAACCAAAAAAAAAAAAAACAAACGCTGCTAACATTGTATCAGTAGCAACTTCTTGTGTGAGTGTTCAAATATATTTTAATTATCAACTTAACCTAACCAAATTCTGCTAACATGATAATTTAGCATATTACTTTCTCTATAAGCATAAACAAAACTCTGAACGTGCATCTAAAACGTCAAAATGCTTGAAATTATTTAGAGAAACATCTAAACATGAATCACCGAAAATTGTAGTTTCGCTGTTTTGATACGTTATCATTTTGGCTACTCTGAACACCATTTTCCAATGACCCACGACCAGAATGGTACTGTACAACATATCCGAAGGGCGCAGTATGGCGTATTCGGCGCGTTAGTATGGTTCTGTAAAAATATCGGAAACGTACCGTATGGTCCTGTACAACATATCGGACACGCACAGTGTGGCGGAGAATGACGTATTCGATGCGTTAGTATGGCTCTGTATGGTGGAGTCTGCTATAAAAACATCAACGGTTGTTTCTCAGGTTACCTAAGGCTACTACAGGTTACCCCAGGTTCCCTTATATGTCGCTGTAAAAATTACAACAAGTGTACACCAAACAAACAAAAAACTACAATAAATAAATTTTTGCTTTCAGCTTTGGTTTCACATTGTGTTAATGATGCAGCTAGGATGGTTAGTTGTGATTGAAACGTCAACATAATCTTACTACTACCTGATTCCCGACTCTTATAATATAAATATGAATGAAAACCAAATTTTTCATAGGGAAAGAAAACACAGTTATTGAAGACAATACATTGAAATTGGATCAAGACGCATTTGAATTGACTGTTAGTTCATACTTAAACACTATAGTAGGTAGGAGGGATTAAAATAAAATGTACACACATCTTTATTGAAATATACATAGTAATGATAATGATAAATATAATGAACGATGATATATAATGAGTTTGAGAATATGAGATGTTCTTGGTACTCTTCTACAACTCTCAGTGAAAATAATCTATATCCATCGATGATTGATCCTGGACAGAGTAATGTCCCCAAGGTAACGTCAGGTGTGACTCAGGACACAAATATCTCTTGTCATCCTCTGCACTCAAAGTGATCTTTTCTTGCTCTAAGGAAAACACTTGATGCTTTTCAGAGCTGAACAATCGTTGTTGAACATATTTTTTAGTTGAATTATGCAAGCATTCCACATAGTCTTCAAAAGTGATCGCATTATCTACCACGTCTTTTTTCACACCCTTAGCTTTCTTTGTAGTTCCCAGCAAGGCCTTACCCATAGAAAAATTTCGGGGGGAGTTTGGTAGCAACTTTTATTCGGAAATACTTCTCAGGATCATTAGTTGGAATATTACGAATAGTTTATATTTAGAAAAACTAAGGGTATTTAAACAAAATTGAAAAATCGAAAATAGTGTATGGTATGTACATAAAACTACCTGATTTTCACCTTATTCCAGATATATTTTACAGACTTCAGGGGCGTTTTTGCATATACTCATAGTGGAAATCTTAAATATTCGTTATCAAATCAAGTTTTTCATTAGATGTCTCATGAAATTGCATTCTTAAATTTGGGAACTCTGATAGGTACGAAGCTAATTTCTCAAGCTTGGAACCAAGGAAACGAAAAGAATCGATAAATCGAGATGAAAATTGGAGCCACTGATATGCTTAGTGAACGATATATATTTCTCCTTTTTATAGTTTCAATTTCTTCCCTTAATTCAAGAAGTTGATTAGCGATCCATTCCACAGTGTTCTCACCTCTATGGGAGCGAAAGGCTGTCATCGTATGAACATTTAACATAGTATCCGATAGCAGCAGGTGTATGTAGTTGGTATTTCAATCCGTCATGAATATTATTTAGTATACTCTCGATGTCTGCATATACGATAAACGGAACATTTTCATTGAATTTAAAATCTTTAAATTTTAGGATAAATTTTTCTCCCATTGGCATTTTAATTTTACATTTATTCATTTTTACGCACATTTCCGTATGATTTTGCAATTTTTCCTCAGATCCGAAATAATGTAGGCATCTATCACAAATGAATTTTTTTATCTTTATTAAGTTGTTTGGAAAGGAGCCTAGATGAATATTTAATCCAACAGTAGTGATATTTAACTAACGTGTCATCTGAATATTGATTTTGTATGAGAAGTAGATTCACATGTTGGTCTTTTTTATGTGATGTCAAGAAGGAAGGAAGCACGGAGAAAGATTTACCTGATTTTTTCAAAGAGTAAACGTCTACCGAAATATCATTTTTTTTTTTATTTGAAATTTGGTGAGTAGTCATAGGGCACTGTATCCTTTTGAGCTTCAAAACTTCAGAATAATGTAGGTATTTTGATGTACGCTGTGCATCTTTTGATGCTGGATACAAGGCGGATACAATGGACCAGGCAAAGCAAGCTACGTCATCATTTATCACGTTAATACAGGCCTTCTTCAGTTTAATTTCAAATGCTAATTCAATATATGAAGAACCTAACTGCGGAGTGAATTTATTAATATTAACACCCAAGTTGACAATTTTTTGTGCCCACCCGCTTTCCTTTCCGCAAAATTTTTCCAATTCGTTAGTTATGGGTTTCATCACTTCATCATCAAACCATAAATCCAAGTCAGTATTATGAGAAATAGGTGAATTAGAGGTTGTGAAATATTTATATTCGGTTTTTACCATATCAGCTTTTGCGAGTACAATTGTCCCACATATTTACTTTAACCTATGTCCGGGGCAAACGGCGGAGTCTACCCGTGTGGTAATCGTGAAGTCTACGTTAGGTTAGATCATGATTTGCGAGATCTAACCTAACGTATAGGTTAGGTTTGAGAAAGCTAACTCAACCTATACATTAGGTTAATAATAGCCCCCACCTTGAAACACTCCAGGGTTTCAATATGAAGTCACAATTGATTTGGAAGAACGCAGATCTTAACAACTGGACGTTTAACTTCACTAGTGGCTGTTTTGATGGTAACAGAACGTATGATGGCATCAGCACCCTTATGAATTTGCAGAATTATGCCCAGTTTTCATTTCATGGGTGGCAATCCATCTTCTTTGATGAGCACCAAACATCCAATTTCAAGCAGCTGAGGATGGTGTGTTTTCCATTTCACTCGAGTTTGTAGATTCGAGATATATTCTTTGTTCCATCGGGACCAGAAGTGCTGGATGATTTGTTGTGTACGTTGAAATCTGGAGAGTCGGTTTTCCTTGAGATCCATTAGATTGGGCGGAGGTATAGTTGTCAGACTTTCTCCTATCAGGAAATGTGCCGGGGTAAGGGGAGTTAGGAATCGTTACCCATCATTCGCTTTAAATGATATTTGGTTGATTTAACACCTGCTTCCCAAATACCACCAACATGTGGAGCACTAGGAGTAATGGAATGCCACTTAACACCCTCATTTGCGAGTTGTTTTGTAATGTGATCTTCAGAGGAATCGAAAAACAGTTTAATTTCGTTATTAGCACCTACAAATGTGGTACCATTATCCGAATGTATTTCAACGATTTACCCGCCTGGACATGAAACGAAGACATGCCAAAAAACATTCACTAACGACCTCTAAATGTATAGCCTTAGTGGCTAGACAAACAAATAATGCAATATATGCTTTAGAAGTTTTGAAATTTCTACCCTTTCCGCGTTTAAGAAATGGTCCGCGTAGTCTACTCCAGATATAGAGAATGGGCTGATGGATTGATTCTTGATGATGGGAGGTTGCCCATGACATATTCTTGAGGTTTAGCTTTATATCTCGAAACATCGTAAGCAGATATGTACGACCCTCTTAACTAAATTTCGAAACCAGATAATGGCCAAAATCTCTCTTGATCGAAGCCAGAAGAGCTTGAGGACCGGCGTGTAAAAGTCTAATATGTTCGTGATGGACAATTATTGAAGTCAAATGACCATTTGGGAAGAATCATAAAAATTCAAAATTAGATTTTCTAATCGTCCACCCACGAATCACTTTGTTTTGTTGATCGTAAAATGGATTCAAGGCTCAAAAGTTTACTCTTTTTATGTACTGGTTTGGATTGTGATAATTTATGATAATCATCAGTGAAATGATGACGTTGTATGATTTGAACAAGGAAATAAAGTAATGCCTCAAGTTCAATTGTTGTTGAAAGAACCATTAAGTTTAATTTCATTTTTATGTTTGATATTATAAAAAAATACGCGAATATGCGTTGCAACTTCATTATAGAAGAGTATGAATCAATAATAGTGAGAGTCATTAGATATATTAACCAATGTTACAGCTTCATCTACGGATTTCTGGCAATTCAACAGATGTTGTGATAGTTGTAGATATCTCATTAAAAGGCCAGCTCGATTCATGCTGTGTAATCCATGGAGGACCATGAAACCAGAGTTCAGATTTCAATAAATCGAGTGGAGTCAATCCGCGTGACAGTAAGTCGGCGGGAGTGCTTATGTATTTCCAGCATTCGGGCTTTGTAGGATGTTGAATCTGTGCTACCCGGTTGGCTACAAATATTTTCAGTGTGTGTGGAGACGTGTTCCACACACACGAAATACAAATTGTAGAGTCACACCAATAAATGATGTTGTCGAAATCAGAAATACACAATTGCACCTTATCATTAAGCTCAGCAAGCAAAAGTGCTCCAGACAATTCCAATCTAGGAATAGTCAAGAATTTTAATGGTGCTACGTGAGTTTTAGCGTAATATAAATTGGAAGTGTAATTACCTAACGAATCTCTACAATGGACCTATACGCATCCTCCATATGAAGTAATTGCGTAAAAATCATTCTCAAATTTTTGTCTTTTATTAGAATGAATGTTTGGATAGTTTGTTTCGAAATCAGGGTCTTCAGTTTCAATTTGAAGCTGAGCGTTATTAAATTGCTCTAAAAGTTCCTCGCCTTTGTTCAATCTATGCTGTAAATCTTCGATGTCAACATTTTCGAAATCTTTGACTGCATTGAAATGGTTTATGAACTGTGTCAAAGAGCCTTTGATGGTAGTTAAACTTAACCTTATTTAAATTTGACATAATGCGAAAAGTCAAATGCGAAATGTCAAATCCACCAAATATCGTATTCGGAGCAATTGAGTATTATGTAAGATAAATAAATCTTATTATCAAATAAATTCATATGGAATGAAGGAAGGGATGGAAGGAAAAGGAAGGCACCAACCTGTTAGTTGATTGTAGGCAAATGTTCCATCCGGCTCGAAGGACCATGTTGTATTACTGGTGAAGAGTTTAGAAATTTCACGTTGAAAGTTCAATGACACGATATTGAAGTAATATTGTTATAAAACGTAATTGAAATAATTATAATTTGACAAACGTCTTGTTTTCTTCGTTGTCAGTGGACTGTCTTCTTTATTCCTTTTCCGGGTTTTGCCATGGAATGCGAATGTTGCGATATTTAGTGGGACAACCTATACGTTAGGTTAAATACAAAAAATCATGACCTAACCCAACGTAGCCCCCCTCCACGTAACTCTCCGGTTACTCCCGCCGTTAATTGCCAGACATAGGTAGGTGCACTACTGCTTGCTTCGCTCTATTGACTACCAGATGGCGTGCCCTTCATCAAACTCCTCTTTCTGATGTGTAAAAAACATGGTTGACGTTGTATCACTTGTCATGTCATTAAGTAGAAAAAAACATAAATGCCGACGTTTCGGATCTGTATGAATCATAAAAAAATAAGCACTTTCGGTTTGTAAAAATGGAGATAGAAGAAAACTAATGCTTAATTCAAATTGCCCGCATCGAGGAGATTCCAAATATGCAATAAAATGGCAACTTCCGGTCTCTCCGATTTCGATAATTGTGGTATCAATGGATTCGTCTCGATGTCAAGAAACATAATTAAACATTTTCCGATGCCAAAAGGGCTCAGGAAGCTAACTTCGTTATGGAGTGAGATACATCAGAGTGTGGGTTTTCTAACAAGTCAACTTTTACTGGAGAACGTGAAAATGAAAAGTCTGAGTGTGTAGAATGCATGAATTGAACCAGTAAACCTTGAAATTACGAGTGTAACAATCTTCCAACTGAGCTATTTCGAGTAATGAATCAATCTCTGATGTAAATAATTTTTTTGTTTTCACTTTAGTTTCTTGCATCGATGTGTGTTTTCCAGCATTGCCGTAATGAGATCAAACTAATGTCACACTTATTCAACATAATATTTTAATCATTGGTATTGTTTAGAATTCTATAGTGTGATATATGTCAGACGTTTCCCAGCCGAAATTTCTTGAACACAATAGTAGTGAACTAATAAACGTTCATCCAATTCATAAAAATCATAGAAGTTATCCTTTCCAAACGAGTATCGATTAATGCGCTGAGTTGAATTATTGTACTTAAAGAAATAATATTCCTGAAGTACTCAACAAAAAGTTGATACATCGAACTCTTAATTGTAATGTAAACAAATATCCTCGATAAACAAGCAGGGATCTTTGTTATTGGTTGTCGGATATTATCTAAAAAATTTATTCTTCTGACGTTTGTATGTTTTACAGCCTTGCCAGAATGTGTTTGAAGTCTTGTATTTACAATACATAATCAACCTATTTTTCCTTAGATGTAAGAAATTTCACTGTGACATCATTACTCTATCGACTCATTCTCGATATTCCATTGAAATCAGTTCTTGAATTACCCGTCAGGTATTGCCTCTGTCAATTAATCCTACATCCTATCATTTGTTCCGAGCATAAGTTAAGTATTTTGTAATGTTTGCTTTGTTTTCCCAGTCTTCAGAGCATCATATTCTTCTACTATGTTACTTAGCGATTTTTGAAATCTTCAAGATGTGTGTAGAAATTTCGTGGAACCATTATTGTTCGCTCTTCTGATTGACTTACTTGTATTATTGTTAATTTATGTTCGAAAAGTTTAGGTTTTTACAGTGTTGCTAGATTGCATTTAAAAGTCTTGTATTTCTTGTCACTGTTAGTGTTCAGTCTTCCGTCCGACCAATTTATTCTCAGGAACACTTAAGTACTTGTCCTGCGTGTTTCGTTCATTCTTGTTCCAGTTGTTGGGGCGATAAGTCGTATTTTCATTGCTCCTTCAGTAAGCTTAAGGGTTATAGGTACTTGTATCTTTACCATTTCCTCATTCTTCATCAAGAGATCATAGAGATCCTACGTGTTTTTCAACACTCCTCCATAATTAAAATGGTGGCAATGGATGGCCTACGTGAGTGTGTCAAAGCCCACAGACATATCAACAAGTCCATTAAAATGGCAATGAGTTTGGGTGAAAAACAGCATCTGATGACAACCGTAAGGAACGTGAAGACCCTCCGTAACCAGATCAAATATGAACAGAAGAAAGGAGCAGGACTCAGAGATTCGAAGGAAATAGCCAAACATCGGGTCAATTGGAATGATGCTGAATCGGCGTCCGATTCTGGTATACGAACAGGAACAATCTCCAATCTTATTCATAAAGACACTAACAATTTCTTCACTGATTGGAAATCACTTTTCAAACGTAGAATTCATAAAGTTTTAAAGAAATTTGATTCAGTTAAAGTAAATATGATATTATGTGGACAATTCGTACTCGCAAAAGCTGATATGGTAAAAATTGAATATAAATATTTTACAACCTCTAATTCACCTATTTTTTATAATACTGACTTGGATTTATGGTTTGATGATGAAGTGATGAAACCCATAACTAACGAATTGGAAGAATTTTGCAGAAAGAAAAGCGGGTCGGCACTTCAAAAAATTGTCAACTTGGTTGTTAATATTAATAAATTCACTCCACAGTTAGGTTCTTCATATATTGAATTACTTTCTGAAATCAAACTGAAGAAGGCCTGTATTAACGTGATAAATGATGACGTAGCTTGCTTTTCCTGGTCCATTGTACCCGCCCTATATCCAGCATCAAAAGATGCACAGCGTACATCAAAATACCCACATTATTCTGAAGTTTTGAAGCTCAAAAGGATACAGTGCCCTATGACTACTCACCAAATTTCAAATTTTGAAAAAGAAAATGATGCCTACATTATTTCAGATCTGAGGAAAAATTGCAAAATCATACGGAAATGTGCGTAAGAATGAATAAATGTAAAATTAAAATGCCAACGGGAGAAACATTTATCCTGAAATTTAAAGATTTTAAATTCAAAGAAAAAGTTCCGTTTATCGTATATGCAGACATCGAGAGTATACTAAATAATATTCATGACGGATTGAAATACCAACTACACACACCTGCTGCTATCGGATACTATGTTAAATGTTCATACGATGACAGGCTTTCTTTTTATCGTTCTTATGACAGCCTTTCTTTTTATCGTTCTTATAGAGGTGAGAACACTGTGGAATGGTTCGCTAATCAACTTCTTGAATTAACGGAAGAAACTGACACTATTCATAATTGTCAATGTGATTTAAATATGACACTTGAACAAGAAGTCTCTTCCAACGTGCAACTCACTGTGACATCTGTGAAAACCCATTTTTTTCAAACGACAAAAAAGTTAGAGATAATTTTCATCTTTCTCCACCAATAATAATAATATTAATAATTCTTCAAATTATTGCGGTGCTGCTCATGAAGCATGCAATATGACACTCAAGTTATCGCTGTAATTTTTCATAATCTGTCCGATTACGATAGTCATTTCATAATTGAAAAAGTTGCTACTGAAATTGAAGGAAAAATCGACTTGCTTCCGATAACAAACAGAAATATATATCGTTCACTAAGCATATCAGTGGCTCCAATTTTCATCTACGATTTATCGATTCCTTTCATATCCTTGATTCCAAACTTGAAAAATTAGCTTCGTATCTATCAGAGTTCCCAAATTTAAAAATGCAATTTCATGAGAAATCTGATGAAAAACTTGAATTGATAACGAAAAAGGGTATAATGCCCTACGACTATATTGATTCAGTTTCAAAATTCAGTGATACGTGCCTCCCCTCTATTGAACATTTTTACAATAATCTCACCGAAGAACCATGTCCAAGAAAACTATATGAAAGAGCCCAAAAAATGTGGACTGAATTCAACTGCACAACGTTGGGCGAGTGTATATGAAATGATTTCGTAGACATTTTACTGCTTGCTGACGTTTTTGAAGAATTCTGCAGCAGTAGTCATGAAACTTATGGTCTCGACCCAGCACATACATATACTCTCTCAGGTTTTACTTGGCAGTGTTTATTGTACTATACTAAACAAGAACTCGAATTTTTAACAGATGTGGATATGCTGATGATGTTAGAGAGGGGTCTAAGAGGTGGTCTCAGTCAGATTTGTTCAAAACTGAGAAATATCTCATGTATTTTGATATTAATAATCAGTATGAGTCAACCACTTCCCTATGGTGGCTTCGAGTTGGTTGATTCCAACATTGTCATCACCTCTATACCTGATGATGCAGACAAAGGTTACATTCTTGAAGTTGATCTGGAATATCCACAATATCTTCATGATCGTCAAAAGGATATACCTTTCTGTCCTGAACATATTAATCCGAAAACTGGAAACTTTGTGCATTTTATCATTTCCTTACAATTACAACAAGTTGGTTTTTCTTTGCCGTCCAAAATTTCTTCCCTGCTAAACGAGTCTAAACATTGTGAAAGACTGAGCTGGCCAGTATTCTGTGGAATATGAAGTGAAAGGTCCCAGAAGGGGTCAGAACAGACAGAACAATAGCCGCATGAAATACAATTCAACGATGATTTTAGTTGACCAACAAAATTATCAACAATTTTCGAGTTATCCATTCTAAGATATCTTGACCAAGACTCCTGTGCCTTTTCATGGTCACTCAATATTTCATCGATTTCTTTCAAGGTAGGTTTGGACTTTTCTGTCACTCTGTTTACATCTTCATGAAGACCTTCCAGTAAATATCTGAGAAATTCTTGAGCGTCCTGTTGAGCGTACCCCATGAAACAAGCTGCAAATTTTTGTATCTGGCTTTTAAAGGAAACAGTATTTACCACCTTATCAGACGAATCTTCCGACCAAATATCTTTTATCACTAACGCGAATTGTTTTATCAAAGCACCCTTCATATTTGATATGCTGGTGTTGATATCCCTCATATACTCGTCTTTTCTCAGATACTCGAGCAACCATTTGGTGTTCGATAAACATTGTATAATGCTGTTCATGAAACAGGTATTTCCAATGTTTTTCAGACCATTCAGACCAGGAATTTTGGCATTTCCGTGTACTAGGGACTTGGTGGTGTTATAACTAACAGAGCTGTGCTCTCTGATACGATGATTTTTACTGGCACTGGATCTGTGTGGAAGGGAGATGACGCTGTTCGATGAAGAATTACATGGAGATATGGAAGGTCGTGTTGATTTTGACAAGTCATCATCAAGAACTGAACCAAGGGATTTATATGAACTCTCCATAGGAAAAATCGTCCTTTGAGGATTTAAAAATAATTCATTCAGTTGACGTGATGAAGGAATAGTTCCCAAAACAGAAGCGGCATTACCCCTCTGGATCACAATGCTGATTCTTTGGATCAAAAATGAAGTTGCTCTCCTATCATTGGTCACTTCTCTTATTCGTCTTTCTATGTCTTCAATGAATTCAAAAGCATTGGGACCGAATACTCCAAAAGTCTCAACGGCAACAGGATAAAAAATATAAAGTTGTTGTAAATTTTGGTATTTTTTACTTTTAATTTTCTCCCCATTTACTGCGGCTGCTCCGGGACACTTGGAGGAAGCAACTACGTGTGAAGTGGCAACCGTGTCAACGCAGGTAAAATCCCAAACAGCTGGTTTTCCGAACTCCCATGGAATAAGTGTCATACCGCGGGGTTACCATCGTCTCTGCTGACACCTGTAGGCTCTAAGATCGAAGGGATATTGGCTGTTGTTAATGCGTTCCAGTAAATCATTGACTGCGTGATGCGGGATTGGACGTCCTGCGCTGAATTTACAGCTCAAACCATGGGTTCCTTTCTCATCTACAAGAGCACCACATTTGCGATGTGAGGACACAAATAGAAGAACCTAGTGTAGTCCTATGGAAATTCTGAAAGATTCATTATCTAAAAGAGACCCAAGTGAAGCGGCAGGTAAAGCATTAAGCCAAGCTCCTGAATGGTGGGAAGTAACTGCTGTGATTCGAGCCTTTTCTTTTGCGTACATAGCTGAAACAAGCAATTCCTTGGCAACCATTTCAATGAGTGGGCGATCCCAAGCTTTTTGGAACTTTTTCATTAGTTCAGGTAACTTAGAATTGGTTTTGGAAATCCACTCCTGCTCTCCTTCCACAAAGAGATGGTTGGGTACGTTTGAGAATGAATCGGGTAGGATCATATAAACTAATTGAGAAACACTACTGAAAGATGACAAATAAGTTGGAAGTTTAAGAGGAAGCCAAGCGTATTCCTAAGCCTCCTTTGTCAACAGGTAATGTTGCTTGACGCCAAGTATTGTCTTGCATATGATTATTCGTTATTCCTTCCAATGTTTTTCGCAAAATAGAATCGAATTCCAGGAGTTGCTCTTTACTGTGCCATGTCGGGCTGCATCTCATAATATATGTTAACTTTGGAATTGCCAAACAGTTTTTCAGAATGAAAAATGCAATGTGTGTTGGAATATCACTCATTCTAGAAGCAATGAGTGACAGTGCCTTCTGTTTTTCTATGAGGCATACAGGAAGTGTGGCAGAAATATTTTTTGAAACGTAACTTCTTGCATATATTTGTGATAAATATATTAGATATATCAAATCCAATGCCGTTTGTTGATTTTGAATAAAATAAATCGTTTCAGTCCCACAACAGTTTATTTGTCTAAGTCCAATATATCAATTGTGAGAATTTTTTATAATTTTGAATCACCCATGATAACTGAAGATGTCATGTGCCACACAGATCAATTCTATTATGGCTTTAAAAATGCTGATTTTTGTTTTATTCATGCCATGGATTGGAATAATCTATCATCCGAAAAATCACTGCTTCTTGAGAAAATTAAGATTTTCTATTCATACTCTACATACTCTATTCCACATTTTTGTTCTTAAAAAAAACCTTCCAAGATCATTTCCCATTTGGTTCTCATCTGAATTGAAGGGTCATTCTCAGAAAAAAATTCCTTGCAAAGAGAGCTAAAATAACTGAAACTGAATCATGTATATAGTAACCTTATATCCTTTAAATTTCTGCAAATATGTGAACTCAAATAAAAAGTCTAATTGAATACTAGTAGAATGCATTTTAATGATATGACGTCAGTTCTGGTGAAGACATTACCAATTCGTTTGCTGAATGTTTTGTTTCTTTACTATGCCTCTTGTGGAATATCAAACATAAAAACACCTTCCCTAACAACACAGGGATGTCCAAGGTATGTCCTTTTTATGAACCGCGTTACAAGGACATGATTGGGACACGCAGGGGATGTTCCTCAGAGGATGTCCAGAGGACATCCCATCTGGTATATCCATAGGTTGTCCCATTTATATCCCTGGTATTTCTGATATCCATTCTCATATATAAGAATCGTCGAAACTCATCAAAATGTTCATTAAAAATTCAAAGTTGATATTTTATTTTGAAAATGTTCGTTTTTCTTCTGGAAAAAACTATGAATATATCTCTCAGAAATTTCTGGGAAGTTACCATTTCGCAAGCAAAAAATTATTAATGCATAATATACCCTTAATATAAATTCTGAAGAATGATACAAATTATACACAAATCTCAAACACAATTACATTTCGGTTTCTGTCGTTTTGTCATGTTTGACTTTGGCAACATTGTTCGAATTATTTGGTGATCTAGTTAACCTTACTTTGCATAATGTGCAAGTTTCTAATTCTTTTTTGTTCGATGTAAAAAGATTAGCGGCATCCTTATTGTGTTTGACGATTTTTGTGAGCATTTGAAGTATTTTATCAGTTAAAGTGTTGTGTGTAGTCGGAAAATTGAAATAATAAGTTGAGTTTAAGGTTGGTAAAACAAATATCAAAATATTGACTGTAATCTTTTGGATCGAAGACTTGATTGTTCCAATAATATGGTTATTCGATTCTGAATATTATATTTATAGTAGTATATTCATTATTCTATTATAGGTACATATTAATATAATGGATCCTAGGAGGAAGGTATCCTCAAGGCTTGAGAGAAAAAATATACTCAGTAAATATTATAAAAGGACAAGAAAACTTGGAAGACAAAATGAAGAATCTTGACAGGCTTGTAGTGGGCCTTCTACTAGTCGATTGATGGCTGTAAATTATGATATTTATATAACATTACCTTCTACAAGTTCAGATAAAATATTCCTGAAGTTGATCAATGTGAATCAAGTTCTGAAAATTTGTCTGATGGTTCTTTCCTTGGAGAATTGAGCCCTACATCAAGAGAAGACCTAGTTCAAAATTATCCTGTTGAGAACTTCCAAGAAAATATTGAAAATTCAATTGATAACAAATTCAAAGTTAACTGAATGGGCCTTGAAATACAACATAACACATGCAGCAACAATACTTGGTGAGTATTTTTACTTATTATTGTAAATCCCAAAAGACCTATAACATGATATCTGTATTAGTAATTTTTTCATTGTAAATTGAATTCCACCTGCAATATCTTTGTTACAGGATCTTCTGAAGCCAATGGCAGTAAAAAAACAGATTGAGGAGGCTTTGCAGAAGTTTTTCAGGAGGACCAAGAAGAGAAGCCACATAGAAAAAGATAATGCAATGCCTGCAATAAATGCAACACCCTAATATGTGTACAATTTTCCACTGATTCACCTAGTCTTTGTTTGTTTATTTCTCATATATAGGATAAGTTTTTGTTTGTCGTTTTTTTATAATATTTCAACACAATATGACATATTAATTTCTGAATTAAACCCGTTTTTTGTTAAGAATCTTTATTTTTCCATATTTTCCATGAAATTTTTCAAATTGAATGAATGAAAGAAAAGGACATTCGTGGACGTCCAGGGGATGTACCATATATCCCAGGGATGTCTCTGGGACATCCCTAGGGTGTCCCTTTGATGTCCATTGTCGGGACTTGGTACATTCCTGGGACGTACCAAAAGGACATCCTTTGGATGTCCTTTTCGGTGGAAAGTAGATGTCCCTGGGACGTCCCTAGTATGTACCATGTCCCGACAAAGGATATCCCAGGGACGTCCTAGTAGCAAATGAAGGACGTCCCTGGGATGTACAGGGTATGTACTTGTGTTGTTAGGGATAGAACATTGATATTCCTACATTTCCAATCAAAATATCGGAGATATTTGATGAACTCTGCCAATTTGACCCAAAAAATGAGTACAATTTAACGGTTTTATTGTAAAGAAACATAATAATGATGCAGATAATGTACTAAAAGCTAAAAAAATAATTAGGTAGGTACCAGTCATCACACCACTCTCCTCATCAATGTAAGGCATTGATCAGACTAAAATAAAATCGTGGGGCGTAGCGTAACCTGAGTAAATGTGTAAATCATCGTTTTGTGATGTCGCATGATGATAGTGACGAATTTACTTTCACACACATTTTGCATAAGTTGTCTATTTAGAAGATGCATCCAAAGCATATAATGATATGAGCGGTTGACTGTAGATAATAGAAATTCGACGCGCCCCACGATTTGATTTTAGTCTGATCAATGCCCTATACTGATGAGGAGAGTGGTGTGATGACTGGTATTATCTGCATCTTCATTATGTTTCTTTACAATAAAAATGTTACTTATTTTATTTTCAAGTTATTAGTTAGTTACTCAATATTTCTCATTCTATTTAGTTCATTTGGTGCCTCATTATTACAAGGTTTCTTTTCTGTCAGTTTGTTGCAATCTAACTCCTCAATACATAATCCTTCCACAGACCAGTGCCACGTCAGCTTGACCTTTCTCAAACAATTTCGATCTTAAATACACAACTGCGTGGTCTACAGTGCTGCCTTGCATTTTGTGGACAGTGGAAGCCCATGACAAAATTAAGGGCAACATCCTTCTGTCCCTCGACACGAAATCTTGACTTGGGTGGGGAATTATTGCTTGAATCACGATTCTAAGTTGACAAAGTCCTTTGTTTTGATTAGATACCTAGATTTCAGTTTTAATGTATTGACTGTCTAAATTCTGATCCGCCATTTTGTTTCGGACGCCATCTTGGATTTGGATTTTTTTCATGGTGTACTGTATTCTACTAGTCAAGCCCTTTCATTTGATATCCATATTGAGGAGGTTGTAAAAATTATGTAATCCGCCATTTTGTGGCGGCGACCATCTTGGATTTACAATTATACTGAATACACATAATTGTATTGTCATCAGAACTTAAGGTGTGTACCAAATTTCAGATCAATCGGTCAACAGGAAGGGGGTGAAATTTCAATTACTAGATTTTACTCACACAAGACACAAACAAGGCAAGCTAAATAAAACCGTTTAAAAAGACGCGGGACCAAATGCAGTTCCTCCTTGTATTCTCAATGACTGTAGCTTTTCCGTCCCCTCTATAACATTTTCAATGCCTCTTGCTATTTATATATGTTATGGTATTATGCATTTTTCCTAATAACTGGGAACTCAGTTATGTCACACCCATCCACAAATCTGGTAGTTTTTTTGGATATATAGAATTAACGCCCAATACCCATATTGAGTCCCATACCAAAGCTTTTTGAAAGCATAGTATTTGAATTATTTTCAAACATTTAGTTCAGAAACAATAAGGAGAGTCAACAATAAAAACTTTTTAACAAAAAATCAAACTGACGAAATACGGAACTGAAAAGTAAAAAATTAAATAAACCTTCTTAGTCTCAATAACTAAGCTCCTAAACTAATGTAAGTAACTAATTTTGAGTAGGCTCCAAACAAACAAGCAAATGAATTAGGTAAGGCGTAAAATGATGGCATCGAGTTGCGCGGTGCCATTCTGATAATTTTTTTAAAGTAATTTAATGATCTTTGTTGATTGTTCGTTTGGCGCCGACTCAAAATTGGTTACTTACATTAGTTCAGGAGCTTAGTTATTGAGACTAAGAAGGTTTATTTTATTTTTTACTTTTCAGTTCAGTATTTCGTCGGTTTAATTTTTTGTTAAAAAGTTTTTATTTTTCAATTTTTGTGGCTGAAATCTACTAATTACTAACTGCTTGTTTTTTGATTACTTCCAAAATACTACTTACCCACCTTACTTCAACTATTACCAGTTAAATAATATGATTATCTACTTTTACTATTTGTTGTAAAATAAATTATTTTTGTTGTTCTGGTTAGTTTATTTCATTACTTTGTATATCATTCCATCCTCTCATAGAATATATTTATTGTGATAATGACACTAGCGATCTGTCAATGTCAAGTACATATGTGTGCCAATGTTCACAAGTGAAAAATCAATTATCCCCTATTTTTCTACCCGTAAGGGTGGATAATTCCATTCGTAATCCAAATATGATCAACTATGAGGTATACCCTATCTGATAAAAGAAGAATCAGCCAAATCGAAGATCCCAGTACAAAGTTATAGCTGATAGAATTGGTTAACGGACCAGAATTCAGAGGGTGAGTGATCAATATCCTTCATTTTGCTACCCTTAGGGGTGGATTTCATCTTTTAAATTCAAATGGGACCAACACCCTATCCACTGAAAAAATAATTATCGGAATCGGACGTCTCAGTAAAAAGTTATGCGTGATCATACATAAAAAAAATAAATTAAATATACACGTTGACTAGAGAACCTCCTCCTTTTTGGTTTCGTCCGTTAAAAATTAATTTAGTCAACAATACAGACTACTTGTCGGATGCCTTGGAGACTGGTTGTCAGGTAGACTCAATCTACACTGATATTTCTAAGGTATTTGACAAGGTCAATCATGAGCTTTTAATGTTCAAGCTGTTTCAGCCTAGCATGGTCATTTCTGTACTGCACTGAAGATAACCTTAAAAATATAGTACAAAGGTCATCAAAGTACACAATTTTATATCAGAAATCACTGTTATATCAGTTCTGCAATGTTCCTACTTGGGCCCTTGTTCCTACTTGGGCCTTGATCAACAACACAATGCTGCATGCTGTTTCCATGATCAAAGACCTTGATGTCATTCTGGATTCAACCTTGAGCTTCGATACGAATGTTAAAATTTTGGGTGTATACATTGACAAGTGCTTGAACTGCAAATCTCACATAAATTATTTGGTAAACAAGCTATCATCTACAACATATTATGTATTGAGAAATATGTAGATTAGGAAGTTCTCAAAACTGTTCAATACTCCAATTTTCCTTCAACTCTAAAATTTGGAATAGCACTCTCAAGGTACAAGTCTGAATTAACAGTACCAACCAACCAACAAAGAAAAGGGACTAGACTATTCATCTGATCTGGAAAAGGCCAATATTTTTGCTCAAATTTTTTAAGATAATTTCGTGCAAACCTAAAATGCTAGTTTTGATGTGGGAAATCAAGAAAGTGTGCACAACTGGTGTGATGAATTCTTTCAAAATTATCCGGTACCAGAAAATACTACCATTGGTGGAGAGGACTACTTTCAGCTACTACAACAACAAAGAAATTCATCACCAGGATTTGATAATATCCCTTGGTAGATTGTGAAAATATCAAAATATGGAAAACAGGGATCATCATAGTTATTTCCAAACCGAACACTGAAAAGCAAACAACTATTTTAGGGCTATTACCATGCTTTCTGTTCTGGGTAAACAATTGGAAAAACTCAAAAATAAAATGTTATTTTTTGTGAGAAATGAAATTTCTGTTCATCAATTTGGTTTCAAAATGGATTGCTCCACTCTACATTCTCTGACTATTCTAGTATCAAACGTACAAGCAGCCAAATTGAACAATTTGAAATCCAATGCCATATTCCTAGACATAAAAAAGGCATTCGACAGTGTCTGGCATGAAGGCCTTTTCTTCAAATTACTCTACATTCAGTTACCAACGTGGATCATTTAGTTGGTGAAAAGTTTCCTTAATGAAGGAACAATGAAAGTTATCTCCTCTACTATTCAATATATTCTGTTATGCAATGAAAAATCCGCAAAATGGAGGATTATTTTCTTACATTTTACAATATGCTGATGACCCAGCATAAGTCTTCCACCAAAAAACAATAACTCAAGCCAATCATGAGCTGTAAAGGATGACTGACGATGAACAATCTCCAAATCTCTCAGCAAAGTAACTAGGGATTGTTATGGAAAACAAGCTGGATTTCAATAAACACATAAAACTAGTTAAATGTAAAAATAAAAAAAGGGCAAAGCACACCCCCTTTTCATCAACTGTAGAAAACCGGCACTGAGGAATCTACAAGTGGCTGAAACATCATCTTTCCGTACAATTACCAATTCATCCTATGAACCCACTCCACAACCCAACAAATGCTCTACTTTACAACAAAACGATGGTGCAACCAAGAATGAAAATACTCACAAAAAAATTTGCATCAAAACCCCACATCAATATTATGGAACCATTACTTTTAAACCTTACAATCATCCACCCCAGGTGTGAATTCCCGGAAGGGAAAAAAAAATTACAGCTACTAAATCAAATTAACTGGCTGAAGAACTCAGGTCGATGGCTATTTTATTATATTTATATTTTTATTCATATAATCAATAAAGATCTTTCATTATTATTATTGGAATAGCAACATGGGATCCAACATTTTGTTTGCCAAAAGAGTCATCAGATTGATGATTAATATTAGGTCAACTGATTCTTGCAGGAACATCTTTTCAACATAAATACCTTCCAAGAGGTTATCTTGAACGATGGAAGATAGTGACTGAAGTTTATCTTTCTCTCGCAGATGATTCCACAGCTGATTTTAATAACAACCTGTTCATATTTTCAATCTTCAGATCACATATCGTCAATTAGTTGGATCCCGTTTTCACAGGAAATAAAGAAACTCAAAAATTACTACACATTTATAGAGAACAGTACGAATAAATATGTTTTAAAAGGTGTCAGAATGATAAAAAAATTGTCACTGGCTCCTAGATTATTCAAGTTGAAATTGAAAATTAGTACAATGAATACTGATAAAAATGATAATATCCTAATTTATCTACTTCCTGGACCCTTTATGTTAAAATCTGAAGAAGAAATTTGAGTTAATTGCAGATTCTGTTCATTGCACAGATGGAGTAGAGCCACAAATGCCAGAGGACAGGACAGCTCCTTAGATTCTTTTTCTGCTAAAAATTGAGGAAGACTTTTGTAGAGTTTGGAAAAATTTGTTGGGATCACTTCAGCATGCCTTTCTTGAGACTGAAAAAGAAAAATGAAGCATAAGCAGACGTTTATCACAAAAGAGCTCTAATTCCATTTTGCTAAAAAAAAACTAAAGTAAAGTTAAAGATAAAAAACAAACCTGTAAGGTGCGAACTAAACTAAACTAGTAGGTGAATTATAAAACCGAAAATGTATGAAATTTCAACTGAACCTGTGATGACCACATACATATGCTACAATTTCCAAATAGATATAGAAAGATGGTTTTGAAATAAATTTCGTAATGGTAAAGGAGGTGGAGGAGGGCACTTGAAATAAAATATGTTAAAGGAAAATGGGCAGTTGTTCACCTCGGCCTTGAACTAGATTTTGAGACCATGCAATGCAGAAATAAAAATGCTCTATATATTATATGGTACCTTCGAAATATTCACAAGTTGCGGATTTTTTGTGGAGATATTTGAGAGTTGTTGAAGAAGCGTGCATTGGATATCGACAAAAAATGATTTTAAGTTGTAGGCAAATTCAACTATAAATTAATTGAAAAATATTATTAAAATGAAAAGGTGAAGAGTTACTTGGAAGTTTTGGTGAAATGGATCAACACGATTGTTTTGCAGAAACCAAAAATATTTCTATTTATTGAGTTAACTGAATTTGAGTAGTGGTGTTAGTAGGTATAAAAGTGATATTTGAGGTGAACGTAGAGATTGACAGACGACTCCTAGAGATTATGATAGGAAACTAAAAGATTATGATAGGAAACTAAAAGTAAAAACAGAAATGTAAACAATATCTGTAAAGACTTAACATATATCATATCACAGATTCTATGACAAACTATAGATTAATGTCCAAATTGCACAGCCATTCGATTGCGTCAATTGATTTATTAATCACCTTACACATTTTTCCAAGTGTTTTTAGCAGGTCAGATACAATGTCAAAATTTGTTACTGTCACTAAAATCAAGAACACACAAAAAATAAAACAATACAATAATCATAAAACAATCACTTAAGTGTAATAGAACATAATTAAAATCATATAGTTAATTGTGGCGAGAAAAGGCATGGGGATGCAAATGGAGTTTCCAAGAATTCCTCTACTGGGTAGAAGCAGTGGTATAGTAGATATTTTTTATTATGGATTTGAATGTGTAGGTTATTATATATTATAGAGAAATCTGGGTGATCTTAGCAGATCCTGTCAAGTAATTATGGACATTAGATTGCATTATGAAATTTATAATACAGTCAAACTCGGCTATAACGAACACTCGTTTATTACGAACCATTTGAAAAGTCCCGCCAAAAACGCCTATATACACTATTCAGACCCGGGCATCCCGCTCCCCCCCTCACTAGAAATCATACGTCATGGGAAAAAATTATTGTTTTTCGATAAAACTTCAATGGACTTTTTTGTAGTACTCTTTTTGAAGTTTTTTTTTCGGGGGGAAGGGGGGGAAGTATCGTTAAAATCGATGGGGTCAACTAGGAGAAGGAGTTTTTTTTTCGCGTTCGGCCCTCAAATGGTCCCCCATCCTTCTTTAAAAAGTCCCCTGGCACAATCCGCATTTCTCTACGTCCCCCCCTTTAGGCTGTGCGCTTCCCCGTGGACTAATTTGAATAACGAGAGTAGTTTTGATTATATCTGTCAAACTAGACGTCGATCACTTTGATTTTTTTCACAATATCTGTGATATCCTGCTCTAGCTCCTCCTCGTTTTTCATGAACTTCTGAATTTTAGTACTAACGGTAGAATTAATAATGTGCTGTTTGCCTATGCATGGTCCATATGTTACGTGTTAATTGAGTCAACTTCAATTATATATATCTCGGGTTCGGGATAGTGAAACTTGTTGAAATTTTATAGAGGTGTTGTTCACATGTTGAACAATACGTATGCCAAATTTTAATAATTTCCTAATTCAACTGTCTTGTGGCGGAACTACCTTAATGAAGACGATCACATATTTTATCAACACATCAAATCTATATCTCACATGTTTTTCCAAAGTTTTCATAATCAAATGAAATTCCACATATTTTTGTTTTAATTAAACATATATTAATTAAATTGCGTGCGCCACTGTCGTTGGAGGAAAGCTCACAGTCTATCGCAGGTCTCTTCCTCGTAATCCGCGCGCCTACAAACCGAGCGGCTTATAAACTCTATGTTGCAAGTATTGGATTGCTGACTCCATTAGTTATATTTATACGTCCATGGTATTATATGGGTGGGATATTTTATTATTATAAAAGTAATGCCTGAATGGAATCCAACAGCTTCAGAGTATGTCTCGGGGCTGATTCCCTCACATTATAAAGAGACGCTGTTGCAATGTGAAGTGATTTTGCAATGGTTCTGAAGGATCTTTCCATGAAAGAGTGTTGCTAATATTGTCATTGTACCCTGATTAATCTAACTGAGATCATTACTTTGGTCAAGTTAATTCAGCTTGGCTACAGCATGAGATTCACATTTTTTATCGAAGCAAAACTTCATTTTGGAGAGTAGATTAGGCATATTGTGCAAGTCTGTAGGTTTTCCTTAGAAGGTGTTGGTACATTTTTCATCAACATTTCTGCGGATATAAGATTATATATTTTCCTTCCCCCTCTCATAAATAACGGGGTAACAATCATTTCATCGATATAATCCTAAGAATGGAGCACTTGCAACAATTTGGTGTATTAGGAAAGTCTGCAGAGCTAACCTACCTAGATAGAAGTACACATAAAATTTTAGAATTGAAAAATGATTTACCACCAATATCCATTGGGATGTGGTACAAGTAATTAAAATAGTTATGAAAAAGTAATCAGCAGTCATTTTCGGAATTTTTATATATATTTCATATCTCAGCATGAATTTGTTATTAGAAAAGCATTCATTGAAAGTAGTTTACATAATTATGTTGAAATTTTTTGGTATGAACAAAAATTTTTGTAAATGTACTCACCTTTTCTATGGGTATTAGAGAAATATTTGTCAAGGAATACCAAACAGCTCCTTTTAGTTTTTTCATGTCCATTTGTTTGGCTCTCAAGCATAGGGTATATACGATTTAGGCACCTATAAAACACTTTAATTTTATATAAACTTCTTTTAATTTGAAAATTTGGGAAGAAATCAACAAGTTTGATTCATTTTTGTTAATGATAAACCCACCATTTCTGGATTCTCCACAAGATTTTCAGCCAAATTTTGTTGGTCCGCCCCTTCTCTAACAATGTGTTCCTCGACTTCTGTATCACTGCCAACATGGGCATCACCTATATCACCATTATTTTCCTAAAACCCATTTAAACAATGTAATTAACATGGAAATCAAAGCTGCTTCCTAAGAGCAACTTTCTCTTAAATCGAGTCTTAATTGCTTTGAAATCTGACCTGAAACTTGAAATCCTTTCTATGAATTTTTACTTGAAATTATAGAACCTTTCGATAAACTCTACCATATTTCCAAAAAAAACTCAAATTAAAAACTAATGAAAACAGAAAAATGCAGATATATTCCTGCATGCTTCAGATATATGAGATGTTATCTTAATGCAATGTTTGTGGGTTTTAAATGATATAAAATGGCAATTCACTATACATCCGATATAATTTGAATAACATGTGTATGTGTGTGGTATTATGATGATGTACTTCATTAATTGCGATTGAAATGTTCTCTAAATATGTTGGTTGCAGTTCATTTATCATTAACCGACGGAACCAAAAAGGAGAAGGTTCTCTATTCGACCTGTATATTTTATGTTTTTCCATCATATTTTTTTATGTATGATCACGCATAACTTTTTACTGAGGCGTCCGATTCCGATAATTCTTTTTTCAGTGGATAGGGTGTACTTCGAATTTGGTCCCATTTGAATTTAAAAGATGAAATCCACCCCTAAGGGTAGCGAAATGAAGGATATTGATCACTCACCCTCTAAATTCTGGTCCGTTAACCGATTCTATCAGGCATAACTTTGTACTGGGTTCTTCGATTTGGATGATTCTTTTTTTAATAGATAGGATATACCTTATATTTGGATTTCGAAAGGAATTAGCCACCCTTACGGGTAGAAAAATAGGGGATAATTGATTTTTCACTAGTGAACACTGGCACACACACACGTAGTTGACAATGACAGATCGCTACTGACATTATTCTTGTTCCGTCAAAATCAGTATATTTTATGATAGGATGGAATGATATACAAAGTAATGAAATAAACTAACCAGAACAACGAAAATAATTTATATTACAACAAATAGTAAAAGTAGATAATAATATTATTTAAGTGGTAATAGTTGAAGTAAGGTGGGTAAGTAAGTATTTTGGAAGTAATCAAAAAACAAGTAGGTAGTAATTGGTAGATTCTAGCCACAAAAAATTGAAAAATAAAACTTTTAACAAAAATTAAACTGACGAAATACGGAACTGAAAGTAAAATAAAATTTTAACTTAAACAGACGAAAATCAGCTGAAAGTAAAATAATAAACTTCTAGTCTAATGATATTGAGTTCTAAACTAATGAAAGTACGATTTTGAGTCGGCCAAACAAACTCAGCAATTAAATTACATGAGCGTAAAATGATGGCAGCGACATGCACGCCCAGGTTTTGATGACTTCTTTCATAGATAATGATCTTCGATAATTGTTTGTTTGGCGCCACTCAAAATCAGTTACTTACATTAGTTTAGAGTCAATATCATTTAGACTAAGAAGGTTTATTTTATTTTTGCTTTCAGTTGATTTTTTCGTCGGTTTAATTTTTTGTTAAAAAGTTTTTATTTTTTACTTTTTAGTTCCGTAACGTCGGTTTAATTTTTTGTTAAAAAGTTTTTATTTTAAATATAAATATCATAGTTAGGTAGAAAAATCTTTGAGAAACCGTAAGACACCTTAATCTGCATAGCATATCTGGTATAGGTGTCAACTGAGCAGGGCAGCTATAGGGAGGTCACAAGAGGTCTGAAGATGGCTGTTGCTCTGGAGAGTTATCCAGATCACCAGTTATCAGACGACCAAGGGATTCTCCTGCAGGAAGCAATTACCGGGGAAATTTTCAAGTGTGAGCCGGGTAAGGGTCCGAACTTCAGGAACAGCTACGCCCACAAGGCGTGCTGGTCCTGACATGCTCGGATGAAACCGCTAAATCCTGGCTACTTGAGAGTATCCCCGGACTGATACCTTGGGAGGGGGCTGTCCTAAAAGTAGGGCTAGCCAAGGACATCCTGAATACCTCCAAGGTAGTGGTATGGATTCCAAAGCCATTTGGTAAAATGGAAACCAAAAAGATTCTTCAGCTCATCAAAACCCAGAACATGGGGATAGATACTGAAGAATGGCTTGTCATCAAGAGACAAGATGAGGCCTCGGGTCTAACTCTTGTCTTTCAAATCGACGAGACCTCCTTGAAGAACCTGCAAGCCAGGGGAATGAAAGCATTCCTGGGGCTAACGCAGGTAAACTTCAAGCTAGTTAGCCGGAACAGGAACATTCCTGATGCGCGGCAGTTCAAGCCAACCTGCAGCATAGTAAGGCTGCTACTGCAACCCTGTGCAGAATATTTGCACAGGGCAACACCGACGTGGCCCTAATACAAGAACCATGGCTGGTCAAGGGCGAGTATCAGGCCCTCGGAACATCCAAGGGTAAGCTTATTTATAATCTAAACTGTGGAAACGCCAGATCCTGCATTATTGCCAGGAATGATTTGAAAGTCTTGAATCTGATAGAATTCTGTTACAGGGACATAACAGCAATCAAGACGACCTACATCAAGGATGGAGTAGAGAGGAACATAGTACTAGCCTCCGTCTACATGCCTTATGACTCAACAAGCCCTCCACCATCAGAACAAGTGAGGGCCTTGGTTAAACACTGTGAGGACCACAAACTCCAGCTTATCATCGGAGCCGATGCAAACGCCCATAACACAGTGTGGGGAGCACCGAACCGAACACAAGAGGTGAGTCATTGCTTGAATTTATTGTCTCCAGTAACCTGGAAGTACTAAATAGAGGCAATGAGCCAACCTTACGTAACCCGTAATAGACGGAAATCATTGACATCACTTTGGGCTCTTCTTTGGTGGTTGGCACGTCGGGCAAATGGGCAGTATCTGAGGAACCTTCAACTCAGATCACCGACACATACATGTGGAGATTTGGCTATGCCAATGAACCTGCAGTTATGTGTCGGATCCAGGAAAACCAACTGGCGGGTGACGGAGGAGCTCAGGGCAAATCTCACAAACTTCAAAAATGTCAAACCTAACTCAAATACAATTCATGAAATAGAGCAAACCTCCCTAATGTTACAGGAGGCCACAATAACTTCATATCATAATAATTGCCCTTTGAAGCGCAGCACCACTAAAGGTACAGTGAGCTGGTGGAACACCGAACTCAGATATCTTAGAAATAAAACGCGCCAAACTATACAATAGTGCTGAAAGAAACCGGTGACTGGGAGGACTAATCCAAAACTCTCACAGAATACAACAAAAAAATCAGAGGGGAACAAAGAAAGTCATGGAGGAAGTTCTGTGAGGGACATAGAACAAACCTCAGAAGAGCAAGACTACACGATCCTTTCCAATGACCCCCATCAATCCGTTGGGGACTCTCAAAAACCTAACGGCAATTACACCAACACTGGGAAGGAAACTATGGAACTCTTGCTCCATACACACTTCCAGGATCCACTGTCACCACAAATCAAAACCCCAGATATGAAATCCCTGCAAACCTTCATTTGAGGGCTAAAAGGGCAGACTGGGAAGTGGCTAAACTACGGTAACTCATTCAAAGTAGTGTGGGCAATAAACTCCTTCAAGCCTTACAAGTCTCCGGGCCCAGATGGAGTATTTCCCATACTACTTCAGAGCGAGTTGAATATCTAGCACCAGAACTGTGCAGACTGTACAGGCTGAGCCTAGCATTGGGATGGCTACCTCAAACCTGGAAAACTGTAAATGTGGTCTTTATTCCGAAACCTGACGAGACTCATATGACCAGGCAAAGGCATACAGACCAATAAGCCTATCGTCGTTTCTTCTGAAAGGCTTAGAAAAACTGATAGATAGAGACATAAGGGAAACACGCTTTGTAGAAACGGCCTTTACATCAAAACCAACATGCCTATCTAACAGGAAAATCATGCTGAGACAGCACTTCATCAGCTTGTTTCAAAGGCTTGAAGAGTCTCTAGCAAACAAAGAAATTGCACTATGCACTTTTCTAGACATGAAGGAGCCTTCGACAACACCTCCTTTGAAAGTATGGTCTCTCGGCCACTCGAAGAGGCATTGACAAGCTCACCTGCAGGTGGATACACTCAATGCTTCATAATATAGACTGGTCCAAGCCAACATGTTCGAGAAACAGAGCAGGTTGAAATTTCCAGAGGTACCCACAGGGGGCATACTCTCCCCTTCTGTGGGACATGGTTGTAGACAACTGCTAATTTCTCTCTGAATAACCAAGGGTATTACTCTCAAGGGTATGCAGATGACTTGGTCATCCTCATCAAGGAAAGAATATTTCGAACAACCTCAGAGCTAATGCAAAATGCACTGAGGACAGTAGAGGAATGGTGTAACAGAGAGAGCCTAAGGGCAAATCCAACAAAACAACACTAATTCCCTTCAACCCGGAGAAGAAACATGGGAGATCTCATACCTCCTAGACTATTCGGTGAAACATTACAAGTAGTAGAGCAGGTGAAATATCTAGGGCTGATTCTGACAAGAAACTAACCTGGAACCCGATCTTCAACATGTAACCAACAAAAGCAAGATAACCTTCATGATGTGCAGGAGAGCTTTTGGAAAAACCTGGGGCTTAAAACCAAAGCCATGCACTGGCTTTACACAGCGTAATAAGACCAAGAATAACTTATGGCTCACTCTTATGGTGGCCAAAACAAATCAAAGACAGGCAAAAATCAACCTTGGGAAAATCCAGAGGCTTGCCTGTCTCTGCATCACAGGTGCAATGAACAGCACTCCAACAGCTGCAATGGAAATCATCCTAAACCTCGAACCCCTTGACTTACATGTCATTGGAGAGGCCAGGATGAGTGCATACAGACTGAAACAAACGAAAACTGGAGAATCCGAACAACTGGACATACCAGAATCACTCATGTAATCAACATCGAAGAACTCGAAATGATTTCAGATTACATGCAACCCTATACTCATTCGAAAAACCATTCGAAACACGAATTGATGAATCTGGATGGGCCCGAGTATAGAATCACAATCAACTGCGGACATAGTCCGGTATACAGACGGTTCAAAGACAGTTGAAGGAACGGGAGCAGGAATACATGGGTAAGGCCAAGAAGGATTACATAATACCACTGGTAAATGCTCCACGATATTCCAAGCTGAAACACATGCTATCATGGTATGCATTCAGAAGAATCTAGAAAGTGGTTATAGGAAAAACACATCTACATTCTATCTGACTGTCAAAGTGCTATCAAAGCACTCAACTCTACACAGATAAAGTCCAAACTGGTCTGGGACTGCCTCCAGAACCTCATCGAGCTGGCAAAACACAACAAGGTCACCTTGATGTGGGTGCCAGTCATAGAGGCATTGAAGGCAACGTCAAAGCGGACCAGCTAGCTAGACAAGCATCTGAAACGCTATTCACAGGGCCAAGAACCTGCACACGGGATTAGCAAAACCGATGCAGGACCCTGATCGGCCAGTGGATAAAAGAAGAGACCAAATATTGGGATCAAACTGTCGGGCAAATACACAGCAAAGTCATGGTAGGGCAAACCGGACCTGCGGCTGACCTTCTGAACCTGAACAGAGCGAAGGTCGTATAATAATAGGTCTGTTGACTGGACACTGCGCCTAAGAAAACACCTAAACACCATGGGAGTACGCAGGAAACCGTGGAGTGTAGGCTGTGTGATGAAGAGGAGAAACAGCCTCTCATATCATCTTGACTGTGACGCCTAAGTAGTAGGCGACACAGAACCTTTGGTGAGATCAGCCCGGAAACAGGCATGAATCCGAAGAACCTTATCAACAGGCTTCTTAACCTAATTAAAGGCACAAACCTGTTTGAATGAGGAACCACTGACGACAGAGTGATACAATAGACCCCAGCTGGTCGCAGTGTCAAGGGAAGCTAAGTGCCAACCCTGTCTCTGGCTCGTCAGCCTCAAACCAACCAACCAACCATAGGTGTCATTCTATTGCAGTGTAGTATTACCTATTCGCATTCCACAATTCTGCAATTTTTGTAATAGGTTTAATTTATTTTTTTAATCAGTAAGATATAAGAGTGCCGCAAAAATGGGGTTTTATTATGCAATTATAGCACATTATCCTAGCATACATTGATAATGAAGATGACACTCTAGAGAAAAAATACAGTTTCTTTGATACTTTGCTTATTACATAGTCAGTGTGGTCATTTAAAGAGATTGTGTTATCTGCAATAAACATTGTTATTGATTTTAATTTTTTCTGGGTACCCGTCAATGTTCTTTCGTTTATATTTTGTTGTAATGATCATCGCCTTAGTTTTAGTGATATTTAGTTTCAGTCTATTTGTTGTAAGGTATAACTCAATGTTTTTCAAAGAATTATTCATCCTTTCAACTGCCACTTGCAAGGATTTATCGTAGGTATATATCAATGTGTCATCTGCAAATAAGTTGATTACATGATCTCCCTGTATATAATTTATATCATTTAAATAAATTTAATAAGTAAAGTCCCAACTACCCCAAAATCATTTTCTATCTCTTGTGAGTAGCACCTATTAATTTTTGTTATTTGACTCCTAAAACTAGTAACTTTTCTCCACTTCAGCACTACATCACCAATACCATAATATTTGAGCTTCTGGATTAATATATTTCTATCTATTGTTTCGAAAGCCCCTCTTTAAATCAAGGAATGTACTAACAATGTAATTATTAATATTTTTTTTCCAATTTGTTATTGTAAACTGTAGGGCACGAATGATTTTTTCTGAATTCTGACTGACAACCTAAGAATAACTCATTTTATTTAACGAGTTGCTTATGTGCTGGTAATTCCAAAACTTTTTTTCAAGGGTTGGTAAAGTATTGATAGGACGAAAATTACAGGATTCTATAGTATTATTTATTTTATGTATTGGTATTAATGTGCTTGTTTTGAAGTGCTTGGGACATTCTCCAGTTTGGAGAGACGAATTTATAAAGTTCAATATTACATGTCCCAAGGTGCTGAATGTCTCTTTCAGAAATTGACTGTTTATTATCTTCGATTTATTTATCTTATCTATTGAAAATATTATATTTCTAGCTGGGTAAGTCTAGTTGTTGAAATGAATTCAATTTGCAATTGACTATGTCAAAACCATTTGCAATATCAATTTCTGTGTTATATATTTTATTTGATCCCCTGAATGTTATCCTCTCAAAATTATAACTTTCAATTGGATTTATAATAGTTTTTAAATATTTACACATTTCTTTAGCATTATGTTTATTTTCATCAATTTTCTGCTCATAATAACGCTGTCTTTACTTTTAACATAGTTACATAGCCATTTCTTACTCTTTTATAATGATTCCAATTATTATGTTTACTTGAATTCGTACTTTGTTTAAATACCTTATAGGCTACATCTCTTTCTTTTGCTTTGATTTTCAATTCACTATCATAGTATGGAACCTGGTTTGCTTTTATTACATTTTATTTAGTTTCACCTGTCCCGATGTTTGTCATCAAATCTTGCAAGTTAAATTTGACCCACTTCTAGTTGTTAGATTAACGTGAAATTTGGCAGGTGTTCATAGTTCCCGTGACAATGCATTATGCATTTGTTAGAGAAAAACAAAAACAAAATGGCGGCTCCAAGATGGCGGACGAGATTTGTGTTTATGGTCCGATTCGATTCAAAATTGGCATGTGGGGGTTTTCAAGGTCGAAGATTATGAATTTTCTAACAAAATTCATAAAATCAAAATGGCGGCTTCAAGATGTCCGACGATTTCTGTGATTATGGTCCGATTCTATTCAAAATTGGTATGTGGGGTTTTAATGGAGATTGTAAATTTTGTCAAAATTCACAAATTTAAGATGGCGGCTCCAAGATGGCGAACAAGTTTTGTAATTATGGTCCAATTTGATTCAAAATTGGTATGTGGGTGTTAGGGTACTTACTAAAAAGCACAAAATGAATAAATTTAAAAAAATTTTAAAACAACCTTTTATTTAAATACCCTAGTACAAATAATTGTTTGATGTGTCGTAGGTTATTCCGTGAGTTATAGATTGTCAGATCTGTATTCAAATGAAAACTTTGCGACAAGCTCTTGAATCTATAACTCATGGAATAACCTACGCCACACATCCAAAGCAATTATTTTGTACTTTTTAGGGTTTTTGAATAAATGATTGTTTTAAAAAATGTTTTTTTTTATTAATTATTTTATTTTTACAGTATGTTCTGGTGCTAACTGATCTATAATATTCAGACAATTTTTTGTTATATCATCCAATATCTCAATGTTAATGTTATGATAGGTATATACATGTATCCTCCTTATTTGCTTTAATTTATTCCCTACCGTGATATTTGTATTACAGAAATTTGCAGATTTGATAGAGTGGTCAGTTAGTTTTGGATTCTCATGAACAATTGCCCGATTAGAATTATTATTTGTTACCAACATAATCTATAAGAGTAGAGCTATCCTCAGTACACCTTGTAAATGTATTGACAATTTGATCTACTTCATCCACACTAAATCAATGTTTGACCTTTTTGGTGTAGAAATAATCATCATCCTCATAATCCATATTGAAGTCGCCAATCAAGAATTTTTTTTCACAAAGTATGTATCAAGAATGTCCTCTAATGTGTCTATAAAAAAATGAAATGAAAAAAATAGGCAATACCAAATAATGAAAATTAATTCCACTGAACACAACAAGCAATAATTTCGAAATTATAGAAACAAATTGAATTATCTAATAAAGAAAGCCAAAAGTGACTACTTCAATAATAAAATAGAAATCAATAAAAACGCAAGTAAAAATTTATGGGAATGTATTAATAAAATTTCTAAAAAACTAAACAAAAATAAATATAATGGAAATGAAAAGTTGGGATGGGAGACAACAAATAACCTCAAAGAATTTCCGAAATTTTTGTAAACACTTCACTGAAGCTGGACAAAAAATGGCCGAAACTTTGAAAATTGGTATTAAAAAACAAAAATAAATTATTAAAAAATGGTAACTCAATTTTTCTATAGGAGACCAACGAGCGGAGGTCAAGCAAATATTAATGGATTTGAAAATAACAAATCTCCCGGAATAGACATCAGATCTGAAATTCTTAAAGATATTAAGGAAGAAATCACACTTCCTTTAAAGGATATAATAAACAAGTGTATGTATGATGGTAAATTTCCAGACAGCTAAAAATCCCGAAATAAAGCCTCTTTTCAAAAATGGTGATAAACTTGAAGTAACAAATTACCGGCCAATTTCATTAATATCTAGTATTGGTAAAGTTTTCGCCTTTCACGTCATACTTTTCAAATCTACCACCATATAATGAACTAAATATACAATGTGATAACGGCAACTCTTTAAAAATAGAGTCTGTTCATAAAATCAAATATCTGGGTATATACATAGACTCCCACTTGAGGTGGGAAGAGCACATTGATTATATAATCAAAAAATTAAGATTAATGTTATATAGATTTAAGAATATCTCTGACATAATAAATATCTGAGGATATTGTACTACGCTTTTGTCGAAAGCCACATTTTCTACAGACTCATAGCATGGGTTGCCGCCTCAGCAACACTGATCGATAACTTACAGAAAATTCAAAAGTGCATCCTCAAAATGATCTACAGAAAACCGAGGATGTATCAATCTGATAAGACTCTACCAAGAAACGGCATTGATGAATGAAACGATCCTTTTAAGACAGTACAAAAATAAATCGTCCCTGGTACACATTCAACACTCTTACGATACAAGATACAGAAACAAATTCGTAATACCCAGAGCAGAAAAAACAATAGGTCAAAGATGTCACACCTTTTTAGGACCGAAACTTTTCAATGAGCTGCCATCGGAATTTAAAAGAATCAATTCGTTTCAAATGTTTAAGAATAAAATTAAAACTTGGCTCTTCACCATTTCCTTGAGGGACACTACAAAACTCATATCCACAAACAGAACATGTTAGTTGTAGTTATAATTAAAATGTATTATTGTTATTATTATATATATATATATATATATATATATACGTTTATGTGTGTGTGTCTATACATGTATGTATGTGTATATGTATGTATATGTGCGAATATATGTGATTATTGTGTGTATGTATGTACTGAATATAATTTAAATAGTTATGTGATTATAAAGCGTCAATAAACACAGATGGTGCACCCTGCGGAATGGTTTCCTTGTGGTTTGTCTGTGTTTATTCACCACATCAGTGTCAATATTTTTGTACATAGTAATCTATTGTTTTTTTTACTAAACTACCTAATACACACACACAAGCTATTGTAGCTTCTGTGATTTTTTCTTTTTTTTTCTTTCACGTTTTATTTAAAATCTTCATATTTCTGTTTCCATGTCTCATTCTAATATATTTTTGGAAAATTTATGAAATAAGAATTATTATATGTTTGTCCAAATATTGACATTTACAAATCATAAAAAAACACATTTGTTTCATGTTATACATCACTTGTTATTATGATTATTATCTATTTTTTTAAATTTTATTAGTTATTAAGTATTTATCTTGTACCTTAGTCTATGTTTGTTTGAATTATTATTATTATAATATTCCATGATTTGAACTTGGAGATGGTAGATACCACCCCATATACTACTTTTGTGTCTTTATCTTTACGTTTATGAATTGTATCCAATAGTTACCATCCGAAATGATAGGTTTGATAACTCTATAATCTATTTCGGAACATATATTAACACTCCACCAGTTTGTCAGACTCTTAGATAGATAGTTTATTGATCTTTTAGGTGTACAGCAAAGATACAAATAGAACGCAAATTACAAAACAAAAACAAAGGTGGTATAGATAAAATATTGATTTTCAAAAGATTGAAACAATTACAAAAAAAAATACAAAAATATTAAAAATTATTAAAATACTGAATGTTAAAATTCTCCTTTTTTTTCTCAGAGATAGTATGGTTATTGAGTGACCAGACCTCAGGGCACCATATATTCTTCTCTGGAATATAATGCATTTGAAATCAAAATTCTTTCAAATGTTTTATAATTATATGGATTTATATTTTTTACATCTAGAGGAGTGCATTGTAGAGATTAACATCTAGAGGTTTTGCTAGACTTATGCAGTCTGAATAGTGGCCTGATTAATTGCAGCTCCTGGTGGGATAATCGTTAAAGTCAAATTTTTTAAGTAATCCCCTTGTTTTACAATTTTTCTAATAAAAGTTGGTATAAGAAGATAGATGGTAGTGTCATGACTTTTAGGGTTTAAAGGGTGATCTACATGAATCAGCATAACCACACAGTGATTATTCTTATTGCTTTTTTCTGAAGAATAAATATGTCAACACTTTTGCTTTTTCCCCATAAAATTGTTTTTAAAGAAATTTGGGAGTGGAAGAATGCATAATAAGCTGATAACATTGCATCGCCAAATATTCTGCAGTTTCGATTAGGAATATTTAAATTGGGTTTATTACTAAACTGACCAGTTCAGTGTGTCATCTAAAAAAATGAACAATTTGACTGAATCCCTATTGGGGCAGTTGGTGAAAATAGATTTGTTGAGTTTTATTCGATTCAACATCAGGTTTTTTTCTTCTGAACCATGTTCCCCTTTTTCTTGGAGATTTATTTCTTTAAAAGCCTTATCTTTTCTTACCAAAGTAGTAAGGGTGGTGTCATCACAAAAAGCAATCAATAAGGAGACATGTAAGTGAAGAGTCATTGACATAAATTATAAAAAAGAGAGGGGCCCAAAACAAGACCCCTGTGGTACTCCACATTTGACAAGTTTCAACTCAGAAACATTATTCGAATTGAGTGCAACACATTGTTGTCTATTTGTTAGATATGATGAAAAAAGAGCAAGAGATACCCCTCTTATACCATAAACCTCGCGTTTACTGACAAGAATTGAATGTAATACACAATCAAATGCCTTTTTCAGGTCACATAGTTCTCCTTTTTCAAGGCTATAGTGTCAATCATTTTTCTCAGAGCATGTTTCCACTTCCTTTCTTAAAAATGGAAAGAACTCGTGCTATTTTAAATTTATCTGGAAAAACTCCTTGCACAATACACGCATTGAAGAGGATTTTTAGAGGTTCTATTAGATATATGGTAGTTTCTTTTATTATTAGAGCGTTTAGGTCATATACGTCCTAGTGAATTTGAGTTTTAGTTCATATATTGCATGGATAATCTCCGAATTTATAATGGGTTTCTAAAAAGAACCGAAAATTCATGTTTTTTTTATATAAATAGGCGGGAAAGGGCTCAGATTTTTTCCTGCTTATCTTTCCCTAATTCTTTAGTCAGGCAACACCAACTTTAGCAAAATATGGTTGAATTCATTAGCCGTTAAATTACTCCCCTTTTATTTGTTACCTTGTGCTCTAATTCATTTTGAAATTGATTGTCTCCAGCTATTTTTATTTTGTTGTGAATTTAAGATGAAATTTTGTAGTAGTTCTTTTCAAATAATACCATTTTGAATTCATGGTTCACGTTAGAAAAACTTGTTTGTGTATTGGATTTTGGTAACATCATATCTTGTTTTCAGTGCTTGAACTTTTTTTTTTATATCTTTTATGGTCATTAATCCAATGGTTTCTTCTTCTTCTTTTGATATCTTCCTGAGGAAAATGCTTTTTTTTATAGATTTGTATAACAGTTTAGTAGAAAACTAGTCATGTTATCGATAGTATTATGGTTATAGAACATCCCAATTTACTTTATCCACTGACTTTGATATTATGTTTCCCCAATTTTATTGATTTTCCTTTTTTAAGGGTGATTCATTTAAAAAAATCCTCTCAAAGTTATAACTTTCTGTAATGACGATAAACGGGATCAATAACACCTGTTACATAATTTCCCTTTTTGGGATATTTGTGATGATTTGTGATGCGCTTTTTGAAATTATAATTCTAGTATTTTCAACAATGTCCTCTAGCCCCCAAGGGTTTAATTTTAAAAAAAGTTTTGATTTATTGGAGAAGCTGTAAAAAAAAATTTTTTAAACCCCCAAGATGTTTTTTTAAAAATTTTAAAAAAATGGTTTATATTTTTTTCCAAAAAAAACGTTTGTGTTTGTTAATAGCGTTTCCCCTTTAAGTTGACCAAGCTTAATTTTTTCCCTTTTTAAATTTTTAATTATTGGCTTATTTTTGTGTTGACTATTGGCTCCCCCAAGCCTGTTCCCGGGCTTGGGGAAACTAATGATTTTGGGTTTTTTTTTGGCTTTTATCAAATGTTTGGTCAAACATACTACATCATAGTTTGATCTTAAAAAAAAGGAAGTCTATCTAGTTTTTCCCAGGCTCAAATTTATTAAAAAAAAAATTTTACTATTTTATTTTAAGTTTTTTTAAACACCCCCTTTTCAATTTTTGTCAGTTTTGAATAGGACGTTTGATTTGATTCGGGGTTTTTTTTTTTCCCTTTGTTGAACAGGACCCTCTGACTTTAAAGGCACCCCCCCTTTTTGGCAAAAAAAATTTGTTCTCTGTTGGCCACATCCTCCCGGTTTTTTTTGAAGATCCGCCCGGGGGGGGCTTGGCTGAAAAATATAGACCCCGGGTTTTTTGGGGAAGGATCATTACTTTCCCAAACAAAATTTTTAAAAAAAATTCGAGTTTTTTTTGGTTTGGTACCGGTTTGATCCTAAAAGAAAGCCCAAACTCGGGGCATTTTCCCCGTACGCATTTTTCCCACTAAATAACTGCGTTTTTTTTTTTGGGTGTGACCGGGAAAAAATTTTTTTTTCCCCAAAAGGGGTATTCCCTGCTCAGTTTTTTAGCAACTGAAAAATTTTCTTGGTGCTTTTTTTTTTTCCTGGCAACAAAAAAAAAACAATTTTTTAAATTTTTAAAATTTGTATTTCTGAATTCCCCCAGGATGAAAGGATTTTTTTTGTGAAGCTTGTTTTTATTTTTTGAACCCGGCAAATTTGGAAACTTTTTGAAATGTAAAAACCTTGGTTTTTGTTTTCCATTTAAAAATTTTTAATTCTTCAACTTTTTTGTAATATTATTCTTTTTTTTTTTTAAAACGGAACACGGGGTTTTTAGTTACAATTTTTTCCTTCATTTCTTTGAGCTCACGGGATCCTTGGTTCTAAGTTTTCAATCGATTTAAGAGCATGGGTGGGATTAACCCCTGCTCACCATCCTGAAAAATTTTTCAATTTTCTTCTTTAAAGTCATCCCCCCCTTAACTCCTTTTCTAGCTTTGACAATCAAACATATTTTTCCCTTTTAAACCATACATATAATAGTAACATCTTCTCTCCTTTCCATTTTCCTTCGGGTTTTTTTAATAGATATAATGCTAGTTGCATTCAAACTATTGAAAACGCATGTATCCCGACGTTTAATTCCCCTTTGTTAGAAACAATTTGGTATTTAAGATGTATTTAACTTATTTTAAACTTGCAAAATTAAAACAGTTTTTAGGGGCGATATTTTATGTGTACCCCGGGCGAGTTTACGGGTTTTCCAATTACCAAATGAAAGTACCATGTCCTTCTGAATTTTCCCGTATACATATCCACTTGCAAAAAAAAAATCATGAAATTACCCCAGAAGTATTAATGCAGTCTCTTTACCAGTTTCGAGTCTGGGCCTGGGGAATTTCCCCTTCTTTGGAAAAGGCCCCCCCCGCTTTCTCATTGCCTTTGTTTCCCTTTTGTACCTGGCCCCCACATCAGAATTACCGATTTTTACAAACAGTTGTCTCAGGGGGAGTTTGCACCCCCAAGTCAGTCAAAGACTCACAAGTGTGTGATTTTTAAGTTTTTAGGCTCCGGTTTGTCCCCAGTCAGATTTACAATTTTCAAGTTTGAGGGGGGCAGTCACATTGCCCCTTCATTACACAAAAAATGCAGGGGAGGTTCAGTATTACCTTTAATGCGGGGGTGGGGCCTGTGAATATTCCCCCGTGTTTCCCAAAAGCTGCATTTTTACAGCTTGTTTTCCCTCCCAAAAGTACTTTTGGGGTTTTTTCCCATACTAATGAGGTATGGACCATGGGGGTTTTATTCGTTTCTATAACCAATATATAATTTTTGGTTTCCCCAAAACCCATGTTTTCCAAATCTCCGGCCCCCAGGTTCCCGGCCCGTTGGAAAAAAGGTTATTGGTGAAAGGTACCAGTTTGTTTTTGATTATCCCCCAAAAATCTGACCTCTTTGGAAAAAATTACCTGAGTTCCATTCAGGGGCGGGTTTTAATTTGTACTTTTTTTTCCTTTTTGATGAACCCGCACTGTTTTACTGGGGTTTACATTCAGTTTCTCCTTTGTGCACCAACTTTTGATTATGTTTAGGGGTATCTGCATGGTTGGAATTTTCCCTTTATGTTTGCCCCTAATATAAGGGAAAGGTCATGGGGTAACCTTGATAGATAAATTTTTTTAAAAAATTTTAAATATTTTAACTTGTCACAAGTAATTTCCCGAGTCAAAATCTTTTTTTTCAGATTATCCACAGTCAATGACTACAGCAAATTTTATCCATTGTTTTTAGGAGAGTGGGGACTAAGGGGGGATAAGAATGGCCTAAAGGGGGGTTTAGGGGTTTGATTTTTTTTAAAAAAATTTAAATTTTCAAAGAAATGAGGATTTTGGTTAATAGGAAAACCTATGGGAAAAACCATGACTCAACTCCCCAAAAAATTCACACAGCAATTAGCAAACACTCGGTGAGCCAATTCATCAAAAAAAAAAATCAATAGGAAAAGATAGATCCAGTAAACCCCTACTAGACCAACATCTCCCAAAATTCTTTTTGCAAAAGGAGCATTGGGGAAAAAAAGGGGGGGAGTTAAAAAAAATGGTAATAAAAAATTCAGATTGGCCTTCCCCCCCCCTGTCGTCCCAAAAAAGGGGGAAAATGGAGGAGCAGCTGTCCATTCGAAATGGAACAGTTATAAAACAATAGGAAAATTAATAAATTATCAAAAGGGAGGAAAATTTTTGGGGAAAAAAATTTTAAAGCGGGAAAAAGGGGCACTAATTTTTAATTATAATTTTCCCCACCCCTTTATATCCAAAAAACTTTATAATTTTTTTACAAAAAAACCCAAAAAGAACGGGCTTGAGATAAAAAACCTGAGAATAAGGTAATATTGATTCCCGGGATTTAAAATTGAACCAGGATACTGGGAAAATAAAACCAAAAAATGAATTTTTTATTGAACTTTTCTTTGTTTACCATCAAGGAATCAATTAAGAATAACTCCAACTTCAAAAAAAAATGTTTTAAACCAATATTTAAAAGGGGGAAAAGTAGTTATAAAACGGAATTTTTGAACTCTTCTTTCAGATCACACGCCAAAAAAAATTTGTTGTTTTACAAATAAAAAAAAAAAGTAAAATTTTTTTAAAAATATCGTTTAGGGAAAGAAAAAAAAACACTTTTTTTAAAAAACTATTGTAAAATTTCCAAGGTGATAAAAATTTGGGAAAAAACAAGTAAATGAACAATGGGAGAAATTCATGAGATCCCTTTTAAAACTTTTTCAAATTTTTCCTATAAAACAATCAAAAAAAGAATCAACCCCTCCCCGGAAAAATCCGGGAAAAAAAGGGAGAAAAATAAATAAATTTTTCAGTTAGTTATATAAAACCAATTTTAAGAATTTTGAATTTGTATATAAATAAAAAAAAATTAAAAATTGAAGTTAATCTGGAAAAAAAAACAAATAAAATTAAAATTACTAATTAGATAAAAAAATAAAAAACCAGGGAGTATTCACAATGAAATTTGGGAAAGAAAAAATCCCAAGATCTGGCTTTCGGGGTAAAACCCAAGCAATGTTGAAAATGGGTTTAAATGACTTTTTTCTAAATAAAATTTCCTAGTTTGTTGGGAAAATTTTAGAACCCAAAAACCCATTGTAATAGCCCAAAAGGCAATCGATTTTCTTAAAAAACCCGAAACAAAAAAAATGAAATTAAGGATTTGGAAATAGACGGGAAAAAAAGAAATTTTGGTGGGTATGACATCCCAATTAGTATGGGGGTAAAATTATTTGGACTAAAAAGAATTTTTATTTGGGAAGATAATGAAAAAACCCAACCCCAATATGGAGTTTTCCCCAGAACAATTTAAAACACCCTTTAACCCCATCCAAAAAAAAAGGGGGGAAAGGAAAAATTTGGGAAAAATTATCGTCCGTTAGTGTCCTACCATCTTTCCCCCAAGCCTTCAAAAAGGCTATGGGGGAATCGCCCCAATGGATTAAGGAAAACCGCAAGTTTTCTATTTTTAAATGGATATAAAAAAGGCAGACCCTGTGGAAACATTTCTAAATTAAAAAAACCTTTTAACTTCAAAAAAATGAAATAAAAGGCATTTTCCTAGACTTCAAAAGGGCCATAGACTGTTTGAATCATGACCACTGATTAAACTCGTAAAATATGGTTTTTAGAGGAAATGTTTTGATTGGTTTGAATTTTTGAAACATCAAAAAAGGGGAAAAATTAAACTATGCCCCAAATCTAACTTACAAAAAAAAGGGGTGGGTCCTCGGTAGCTTTTATATGACCAGATTTTCAATAATTTTAAGGAATGATATTTTGAATTTAAATGATCCCCAATGCCAATTATGTAGATGAACTAATTTGATATTTTCAAGCCCGGGACATCCAGACCTAATACAAAAACCAGGACGCACGAAGAAACATTTATGAATGGTTTCAAAAAAAACATAAAAAAATGTCGAAAAAACCCAACCCCATATTTATTTGGGAAGGGTTAAAAATGAAATTGAAACCCGGGGTTTATAAACCTTACCCAACAAAAAATAAAAATTTCAAAAAAACCCCAAATTTCGGGGGAGTTTTCTTAAAAAAAAATTTTTATTTGGAACGCCCTACTTTTAAGGGGGAGAAAAATTTTCCCCGATATGTTTAAGCATTGGTTCATAAGCAAATACCCAAAAAAAAACCCAAAAAAATTTATACCGAAAATTTTGAACCCTTTAAAAGTTTTTGGGAATAAATTTGGGATGCCAAAAAATGCCCTTTCCTGTAAAAAAAAAGAGCTTTTGGCAATGTTTAAAAATAAAATTTTGGGGGAAACCCATGAGAGGGTTTTCAAAAGAAGTAAAAAATGAAATTTTTTGCTTTGTATATATATAAATATCCAAACAAAAATAAATGTGAATTTTCCCATAACAGATTTGACTTTTAAAAGCATCTATATATGCCCCCCAAAAAATTCCTTTTTAAAAAACTACCAAAAAATATAAAAAAATTTGGAAAAAACATCAGTAAATTAAAAAAGGGGAAAAAAAGAAATTCCAATGACTGTGAACCTTTTCTTTTGATTCAATATTTCCTAATACATTCAATATTAATCCCAACCTTTTCCCTGGTTAAATGGACTTTTTTTTTTTGGGGCCTATTTATTTTGGTTTTTTTTATTTTGACTATTTTAAAAAAAATGAAATACCATGAAATAAAAAACTTTAAGATATTATTATTAAAATTTTAATTAGCTATTTATGTCTCTAAAAAAAAGGAAAGGGGAAAAGCTTTGATTTTAAAAAAAAACCAAAAAATCAAAGATTAAAGAATATCCCCAAATTTTTTCTCCCAAACTTTACAACCTTTTTAGAAAAATCATAAAAAAATTCTTCAGTATATTAATCCTAATTGGGTACTTTTTAGTTATGTATGCCTTTCCCCTGGGAACCCTGATAAAGCTTTTCTGGTTTAAATTTCCACGCTAAAAATAAATTAAAAAATTTTGAGGTTCATCCCCATTCATAACCCACCAGATTTTATATTGGGGCTTTGTACCATTAATTGGTATTTTGATTCTATCATTTTAAATAAAGTAGTATTTTGAATAATTTAAAAAAAACTTTTTTTATATCCCAAAAAAAAGGGGTTTTATCCAAAATATTTCAAAGAAAGTAAAAAAAAAGCACTCCTGTGGGCCATTGGGGGTTTGGTTTTACCAATAAAGTTCTTTTTTTATTTTTTTGAAAAGTTTTTATAATTTTTTAAATATTTTTATCTGTTTTTTTTTATCCATTTAAAGGAAAACTTTTTTTTATTTGATTTATTTTTTAAGAATTATAAAATTATACCCAATTAAATAAAAATAAAACAACTCACATTATGATTTTCAGAAATTGTTATTACAAAACCCTTTTGTGTTTTGCTATTCAGCTATGTGCATGACATATTCTAGTGTCCCAACATTTCGGGACCAGTGAATTACTTGACAGTTAGATGTTTTGTCAATTTCTATTAAAATCAACTGAAAATCTTGAAGGAATGTGTAAAGTTGTCGATATTCAAGTGCAATTTATAATATTTATAAGTAAAATACATGCATATTATAATAAGAACATGATTTGAAAGCATAAAACATAATATATCTTTCCAACTTGTGAGAAATGTTAAAGAACTGAGAATTAACGGCCCAAAGTTATTTGATCATATTATTAGTCAAAATTCAGTGACATTAACACCACACCAAACATCTTTGGATATAAGTAACCTAAATTGTGCCTTGTTTATTGATTTTCTCCGCAGTAGTAATTGCATTTACTCAGCAAAAGAAACACACCAAATTCCTCCAATCACTCAAGAATACTGAAACCGAAACCAGCAATCAATAATATTACCAGTATTGATTCAAATTTATTACGAGTTCCAATGGTCCAGCTAGCTAATGAGCAACGTCTTATATTGAGGATCCGAACGCTGAGTAAAATTTTATTTTCACGCTGTGCTACTTATCAATACTCATAATATCGTAAAAATATAATTGTTTCAGTAAAATCGTAATTATATCCATTTCTTTCTTTGCTCCAATTTCCGGGCCGATTTTGGAAAAGAGTAAAATTTGCTCAAACAATTTCTTCCATTATTTGTGCAGTACACAACAAATACAACAAGTATTGTGACCCATTTCCTTCTTAAGCTCAAAAACAGCAAAAAGATAAGGCAGCAAATATGTTTCACATTTCTGCCACATCTGGCGCTGCGACAATTTGACTGTCCCCACCAAGCACTTCGCACATAGCCAATACAATAGCTTCCTCAGGTGGAGTCTAGTGAATAGTGTTTTCTCAAAGATTGAAGGGAATGCAACATTGAACATTTGAAAATAATGTCCACAAACTTACTATTGAGCTTTTTTATGATATTATGAGAAGTTTACGAATCTTTAAATATTTCTTTTTTATAAACCACTATTAATTCAAACTCCATTGAAGCAAAGGAACATTTCTCGCTTTCCAATTCATAATTTTTCAACTGGTATCATTTTGTAAATTTTACTTTTTATTTTATGAACGAGCTTATGTAGCTTTCATTCGATATTTCACACGCCAGGATTGTGAAACATTTTCTAGACTCAATTGATCACCCACTTTTTTGGAATGCCATACTAAATCATGTTTAATTATCATTTTTTGACATTGAGATATACTTCTTACAATTAATATTTCTTTTATTTATACACTATGAGATAAAATAAGCATCAATTATTGTGGTTTCTAGATTTTTGTTTATGATTTCAACATTAATGAAAAACATATTTTTTTGGTGGCTTTGTACCTAATGGGATTAAATCAACAGAGGAAAGTCCCATACTCAGGAATCGTCATATGGAAAGTATCTCCTCACCAAACCGAACTCAAAAATGTTGTCATTGTGGCCGGCCTATCTTTATGTAATAAAAAACTTACATCATGTTGTGACTGAGAACAATACAGAGAATCATTTGGATTCTCATATTTGTAGGCAGTGACTTCATAATCCAACTGATTGGTTTCTTTGTTCATTTGGACCTTCTTCACAGGACAGATCCCTGGTTTGAGCATCCTTTCATTGATTTTTGTCAACATTTTGGCACACCATGGATCTAGAAGGGGAAGTGTGATTCTGAAACATACAGATAATATGTATGAGATAAAATTTATGAGTGTACTACAGCTGAATATTAAATTTGATGTTTTGAGGATTGAGTACTATGAAAAAGAATTTCTTATTTTAAATAGTTTAACTTTTACAGTGTATTTTCTAGATGGTATATAACAAAAACATTTGAAACTGGGATCAATTTTGTGTGTTTATGAGTTGTACAACTAAATTCAATAACACTCTTACTTCCCTTTGAAATATATTACTCCTCAAGACGATGCCAAAATATCTAATATAATAACAAAAGTTCCTAACAAAGGGAAAACTATTTTCATTTTTCATCCAATTTTATTCCCTTAATTTATGAGTGAACTATTTTGAAGTTATATTTTCTTTGGTTTTAGTTAAGTGTAAAATTGGGAAATGCGCGACACCCAGTTACGAAATCCGACAGTATGAAGTTGGCATAAAAGAGGCCCAGACTGTAAGCGTGGTAGGGGTATACCCAACGGTACAGCACGTATCATCTAGCTATACACAAACACAAGATACACAACATTTGAAATCAACAGAAAAACATTTCATTCATATTAGTGATTCATTGAATACTGAAAGTTGAATGTTGAAAGTTGAATGTTGAAAGTTGAATGTAGAAAGTTGAATGTTGAATATTGAAAGTTGAATGTTGAGAGAGAAAGAGAATATATGTTTATTGTTGCTATGAGTTATCTCTTGTTAACAAACACAATGTCATACAGTAAGTTTATGGATAATCAATTTCCAATTTAAGTATAGCTTATTTTAAAATTATAAAACAGTGAGACATTAACTTATTGATAATATAATATGATAAAAGAAGATTCGAGCCAAGTCTAAGATAATTAATAAGAGAAGAGCAGAAGTAAGGAGGCTCTTTAACAGAGCCAAAGAACCAGGTTGCTGGGAAGAATAGAGAGAGAGAGAGAGAGAGAGAGAGAGAGAGAGAATATACTTTATTGTCATAAGAGTAATCTTGTGGACAAAGTTTCACTTAATCTATAACGCAGTTTATATGTAAAAATAAAATGCATTTAAAACAATCAATTTTCACTTAATACATGAAGTCAGTTTGTATATATAAAAACATATAAGTCGTACAAAATACTGGTAAAAAAATAAACAAGTTTGTCTTAACCCATAATATAAATTCATAAAAATATAAAATAAATAAAATATATAAGTCACAATGAAATATACCCCAAATAAAATTTAAAATCACAGTATTGATTGGTTTTAAAAAATTATCATTATAAAATTTTGTATATTATAGTATGGTCTATCACTTAAAAACATTTCTACAGCCTTCCTGAAGCATTGTAAAGATTTTATTTCTGTTACATTCTTTGGCAAATTTTTATTTTAAACCCT